>VWYP01016378.1:717347-745836 GCA_013400435.1 Pycnonotus jocosus
CGGCGCCCGAGATCATGGCGCTGGCCGCCGCCACCGCCGCGCTGGAGTCCGTGTAGGAGGGCAGCACGGGCTTGAAGCCCTCCTGGGTGAGCAGGTGCTGGCTGGTGGAGAGCAGGTGCGAGGCGGCCGTGGAGCCCAGGCCGGTGGAGCTGAAGGCGGAGTGGGTGAGGGAGCTGAAGTCGGGGTTGTAGGTGCCCAGTTGGGAGTGCAACGAGGCCTGGGGGGCGCCCGAGTGCAGCGAGCTCTGCAGCCCCCCCGCCGGGTTCTGCACCTCAAGCCAGGAGCCCGGGTTGGTGTGCACGTCCCACCAGGAGGAGGCCGCTCCGTTGGCCACCTCGCCTGCCGAGAGCGTGGAGTGGAAGCCCGACTTGTACCAGGACTCGTAGGGGTGTGCCATGCCCACCCGCGGGTAGAGGCTCTCGGCCGCCGAGCTGTGCACTTTGGAGATGAAGGCCGACTGCCCGCCGGGCTCCTGCGGGGACACGCCCGCCGCCGCCGCCGCCGAGTTGGAGAAGAGGCCGCCGTAGTCGCTGCTGAAGGCCGAGGAAGTGGGCGAGGTGGAAGCCAGGCAGAAGGCGCTGTTGGCGGTGCCCGTGCCACTGGCCAGTCCGTTGGAACCCCTACTCGTGGCCACCGTGAAGCCCGAGAGGCTGGAGCCCAGGTTGCAGCTGGAGGTGGAGCGTTTCCAGGGGTGGAAGCCCCCTTTGGCGAAGGCGCTAGACTCGGGGAGGGTGGTCAGGGGACTAGTGTTGCCGATCTTGTTGCAGGTGGCGGCCAGCATGGCCAGGGGAGTCGTTCCAAATCTCGGCTCTTCCTGCGGGAAGAGACAAAGCCGGCCCGTCAGCCTAACCCTTGCCACCTCGCCAGGCTCCCGCGGGGACACGGCAGCGCGCGTAGAACCGCGGCGCAACGAGCGGTACCGCGGAAAAGTTTTCTCTTTTCTAAGAGGAAGGCTCCAGCCCTGCCACGCTCGGTATAACTCGTTTTCCGCCGGGGACCGGTCTCATCGCCCGAGAGATTTACATCGCAAGCGCGTCCCGACGGGGACAAGCGACACGCGTGTTCCGAGAGGGCTGCTCGAGCGTACCGCCGTTAAACCAAAAATCCCGTGGGAACGAAATGCGGCGTCTCTTTGAGCAACCGTACAGGAGTGACGGAAAAAAGGACACGGCAGCAAGGCGAGCAGCGTGCGGAGCCTTCCGACTGTCGCCTCGTGCAACGCCGAGCCGGCTAAAATCTTTGGAAATCGAGTGTAGTTCGAGTTAAAAAAACAAACAAACAAACAAAAATCCCAAACCAAACCAACAACTAAACAAAAGAAAGCAGAAGCAGCACGGCTTCTCTCCGGCCCAGCGAGTTTTCAGGCTAAACTCTTTGGGAACGACCCGATGGGCAGCCCGCAATGAAATGCCCCGAGGCGGGCCGGGATCGCGTCCCATCCGCGGGTCCACGCGATTTGCGCAAGGGGCAGCCACAACGCGGCGGCAGCGACAGTTTTTCCAGGGGGAAGCCGCGAGGAAGCGCGCGGTGCGACTTACCCCGAGGATAGACGTAGCCATAGCACGTCCGTGGGCTGGGCGGTGGGGCGGAGGGGACGGCGCTCGGTGAGCGCCCCGCGCTGCCCGGCGGCACTAAGGACACTCCGGCGCGGCGGGGCCAAACTCTGCCTAAGTGCGGGCAGCGCCCGCTTTGAAGTACCGCTGGCGGCGGCGCTCGCCCAATGAGGGCGCGGGCGGAGCGGCCCGGAGCGGCCCGGCAGCCAATCAGGCTGCGCGGAGGTGCCGGCGCCGGGGCGCGGGGCGCGTGCCNGAGGCGAGCCGCAGAGGGCAGGAGTCGAGAGCGAGGTCAGCGCCGGCCGAGGGCTGGTGTCATGCTTGATGCCGCACCGCCGTCTCCTGTAAACTGTGCAGGAGGTGTCCGATGCCCCGCTGCCGGTGTAGTCACCTGCGATCCTCGCGGCCCGTAAACCATGCCTGCGTCGCTTTTATTCAACAGGCCCTTTGCCTCCTTTTCAGGCCATTTGGGAGCTGTCCGTGTTGGATACAAAAAACCTAACAGCGCCTAATGACATCCTGTGAAAACACGTTAGATTTTTTGTTTGTTTGTTTTCTTTACTAAATGTCAGAAGTGATTTCGTGCACAACGTATTTCTTACTTTCATTGCAAAAGGAACTGAGGAGGCTTTGTGGTTATATAAAGTGCCAAAAAATTCCAAAGGCAGGGAACCGCCAGGCGTCCATCTCTTTGCTCTTACACCAGGGCGGGAGAGGGGACGAGGGCATTTGACATCCTGTCGCTTAAGATAGAGGATATTATTTTGCAGAGTAATCGTCAGCAAAACACTTTGAAAGTCAAATTCGCAGCCTGCAGCATGTTTTTCAAGCCTCATATACTCCCGTGGAAGCAGTGCTGCTAATGGCAGAAGCCTTGCTCCCTCCTAGCAGTGCTAGGGCGCTGCTGGAATAAGCCTCCCTAGCACTTGCCTGTGGCCTCTGCACTGTGCACGCTCCACGCACCCAGTGAGCGACAGAGACTTTACCTGCTCTCTGCATGTGCGAAATGTAAGTCCAAACCTTGGCTCCTCAATGTCTTGCAAGCTAGTCCCTTTGATTTGTAATTATTGGAGGCTTCTTAAGTAATTGGCTAGAACTTGCCCGTACTGTGCCCGCGGAAGATCAATAGACGTGCAACTTTTCATCATCGCAGTCGGCTCTGTGAGAATGGGAACAGGAGCTTTTCCCCTTCCTTTTTGCCATCCCCAGTGCAGCTGAGTACAATTCTGAACTAGAAATGTGATGAGTGCGTTCAAGCAATGCCGGGCCCTTGCTCTGCATTTCAGTCAATATTTCCTTCTCGGTGCCGCCTCAGCCATCCAGTGTAAAACCTAGCAGACGCAAAATAGGCATCGCTTAGGAGCAAGACGGAGAAACCGGGAGTTTGAGATTATGATATCGCTTTTCTTTACATATTTATATATGTGTGTGTGTGTGTGTGCGCGCTTAAATAAGGTGGGCATTGCAGTTTTTTCTACATTATGTTATGCAATCTATAGGATGACTGCCGTGCTAGGAAGGATGTCCCTGGAGATTATCTTTTATTTAAACCTCTAAGACTATTTTCAAAGGGCGCTTGCCTTTTTGTCGCCGTGTATTAAACAGAGTCGGGGCAGTAGGAGAAAATACTGTTCTGATCTTAATTCTTTCCACATTGACTCGCAGCCGGCGCAGGGGTCCGGGTAGTGCATGGCAAACCCCTTCCCTCGAAAGGTCTGCCCGGAGCGCATCCTGAGCGGCGGCTGTGCCCAGGGGGCTGGAGCGCTCGGCGGGTGGAGGCGGCGGAAAGGCGGTGGCGGGGGGAGCGACATAACCCCCACGGGTGAGGCGAGGAGTCCGACAGGGGGACCCGGGAGCCGTCGCCCAACAGGTGACTCCTTCCTTTCCTCCTTCCTTCCTTCTTCCTTTTCTCCGGGGGAAACCCGCGCCTTCCCTTCCCAGGAGCCTGCCGTGGTGGTCGACAAGTGGCAGCGCGGCGCTTCTGGCCAACCCCAGGGCGGCGGGGGGAGAGGTTCTTTCCTCTCATCCTGGGGAAAGTCATCAATAAAATACGGCTGGAAGGCAGATCGAGAGAGTGACGTTTAAAAATGTTGCCTCTACATCAGCGAGTAAAGGCATCCGCTGCCCGCTTGCGCTCCCACAGCAAAGTAGGGATTCTGCTGTGCCTGGAGACTGGCGGGCGGATCTGCCTGCCGCACATCCATCTCCTCGCCTCTTTGTAGTCGGAAAAGTAACTAAAACCCGCAGGAACGAGGCAGGCGGTGGAAAGGCTGGGCGAATGGCGGCGGAAGGGGGAACGCTGCTAAAATCTTTAGGGGGTCAAGTATTTTCTGACAGATTTTTTTCATACTCCAAAAATCGAGTTTTTAAACAAAGATCAATGTGTTATGCTAAAGTGTTGAGCTGACTGTTAAAACATTTGGGGGGATAATGACAATGTAACAAAGGCCTGGTTTGGAGTGAATCATCACCCTTTTAAAAGTTAAAGCAATTTTCAGGAGAATAGCTTTCAGCAAATGCTTTACATTATTCAAAACGGCCAAATAATGCTCTATTATAGAGCCTGAATGCTGCCAGTCAGCCCATAAGTGCAATTTGTGCAAAGGCTCGGTGCCTTATCTCCACTTCTTTATAAAGAGGTGAATATAAAACAATTTCTTCCAAACCCAGACAGAGAGCACGAAAATTGCTTCCCTTTCTGCAATCAGGGCAATTTAACTGGAGTGCAATTAGCACTATTAAATGTCGATTCTGCATAAACAAATCTGACTAAGAAGCGAAAGTGGGGTGAGAACCTCATATAAACTGAAACTGATTTTTTAAAATTATGTATCCGGGTCCTTTACAATTGATCCGTGACGTTTTCATCTCAGAATATATTTACATCATAAATACATTACAGTTAAACCAACATAAATCTAAAAAAAAAAAAATCTCAGTATGAATACTAATAAAGAATAGCCTAATTAAATGCAACAGTTCACTTTCTTTCAATAATATTGTTTCCCATCTTCTCTCCATGAATGTCTTTTGATCTGTGCAACTGCTAAAGTTGCTGTCTTTAGGAGGTAGAGCTAGGAAACAATTCGTTCATTACAGATGGTTGGGAAGCTCCTGGGTTTATATTCAAGAGCATCAGATGAAATGGCTCGTCTGTTCAAAAAGAGCTCTGGGACTGAGCCGCCGAATATTTTCCAAATAAATCGATTTAGCAGCAGTTAAATGTAAGGTTTGCTGTACAATTTCCCCTGCATTCAAGGGGGGGCACGGAGTTTTGCCCATGGATGGTCCGGGTGGGAAGGGGGCAAACCCTTCTAAGTTTAATAGAAGCAGCCTAATTTTCTGCCAAACAGAAGGGACATGGGCAGGAAACAGGCAAACTGCTCATTGCCGAGATAAATAATTGCGTCCTGCCAGATTTTTTTTTTTTTTTAGCAACAGTTCTTCCGTGAGAAACCCCCTCCCCCCCTCAATTACACTCTTCATTTACGTGATCTAGCAGCCAGCATTGATTATCAGAGCAACTCAGAGGGGTACCTGGTGATAAATTAGTAACTTCAGTTAGGAAAAGGATTCCCCACTTTTCTGCCCAAGACTAGATACTACAAGGGGGAAGGATATATAGCGTTAAAATACAGACCTTGGCGCCTGTTGAGTCCACTGAATTCTTTCCATTATAGAGTTTTTCATTTGTGGGTAAAGATGAAGTGCAGCTTTTGATTAGAACGAAATCTTTTATCGTTAATAAAAAGGGAATGAGCACTGGGATCAAATAGATCATGGAAATTAAATGAAAATTATGGCACTCTCCCACAATTTCTGCTTGATCTTTCAGATGATGTTTGTTACGTGGTGCACTCCCCTCTCCTCCTGCCCCCTGCACACTGAGCCCCGAGGTGGAGCATCAGGCTGGGCTTTCATCTTTCCTCGATCTTTAAGGTGACACTGTTTAGGAGTAGCAGGGAGACCCATACTACCCTGTGTTTAAAAATCTGCACAATAGTTTCAGAAATCCTGTCGCTTACTCAACGCAGTCAAAAGCGTGTCTTTGGAATTAATTCTCTTCCGCTAAAATTATTTGGACCGTGTATTTTAAAGCTCCCTTGTTCTGTTTATCTCAGCCGGAGACACGTTAACAATTCAAGGGAAGACTAGAGTGTCAAAGGAAGGAAGGTGACTGCAGACTGGATGATGATTTTAATTACTACAATTATTGGGAGATTATTCAACAGCATCATAGATTTGTTTTCTGCCTTGGTAGGAAAGTCTGAGGAGCATTGTACGAGGATTTTACCTCTTGGTTCACATGCTTTCCAGTGCTGTTACGATGTATAGGTTAGGCATGACAAGCTCAGACTGCAGCAGGTTGGAAATTCAGCCAGTTCTAGCGTTCAGAAAGCTTTCTTAAAACGCAGGTGTTTCTAAATACAAAGAGTTTAATTAGTAAACGCTTGCACCCAACGTTTATAGAGCGTAAAACCGCCTTTCCACACAAGTCCATTAAAGCAGCTCTGCTGACTCGGTAATGAGGTGTGTGCGGTGAGCAGGGCAGCGGCGGCCGGGACGGCGAGCTCGGCGATCCCTGGCAGCGCCCGGCCCGGCCCAGCCCGGCCNGTCCCCACATTTCTCCGAGCATCCCGCTTCCGGTGCCCTCCTAGGTTTTTATACCACGTTTTTAGCCAGGCGTGACTCAGAATGTTGATTGTGATTAAGCAAGCTGTCTATCTAGAGATAGAGATATGTGGCAGCGTAATAGGCAGGATGATTGACATTACAAAGTTCTCTTCGGTCCACAATGACCAATAAATCCTCCTGCAGCTTTTGCCATTTAATGAATTGCTATTTTGGTAGAGGAAAATACACCAGACCCCCATTCCTATGTTCTCTTCTTCCCCCTCACCCTGTCCTGGGATTAGGGCAAGGAAAGAAGGGGAGCCATTCATTATGCTCTTTCTGTGTTCTGTAATTACTGGAACTCAGGCTTAAGGTGAATTTCAGCTCAGATCATGAACCATTTCACGTTCAGATGCAAGCTTGCAATACTTTCCTAGTGGCAATTAGGAGCCTATTACAAGCCATTAGATTGATCAATGTACCTTAAACAATGTGAATGATTTATATGGCAAAGAAAAAAACCTTCTTACATCCATTGTACTGTTCCAGCGACCAACCTGGCCCTCTGTCTCCATTCACCACAGCTTGAAACAACAAAAGCAATTTATTTAGTAAAACTTAAATGCAAAGAAACAGGCTCAGTTCTTCGTCATGTAGGGCATCTGAGCTTTATCCCTTTATTGTCAAGAGATGTAGGCTGGAAGAATTTGAGTTTGTGGAGGGGAAAGGGAGGGGTGGATTTGCTGGTTTCCAAATGGATTAATTCACCTTGTACTTGAAAGAGGGAAACAAAGAGATCCCTGACTGCTTCCTAAAGAGGACACTAATCTGCTGTGCAAATGCAACACAAGGAGGAAAGCAGTGGTTTACACATGTGTTCAGCGAAGTGTTTGGTTAGATGATTGTAGCCTTTTAATGACAGTGTGGACACGGAACCACGATTCCTGGATGTTCCAAGACAGCTAAGGAGTGGAAAGCAGGCTGAGATGTGCCAGCTGATGGAGGGACAAGGGTAAGTGCAGTCTTCTCCACCTTAGGTGATTATTCTAACCATTCTACAACTAAGAAACTACAAAATAGCAGCTGCTATGAAAGCCAGAGCTGCTATCTGTAGGCCTTGGGTCTGTCTTTATTTTCCTCCTTTCAGAAGAGCCAGGGAATCTCACACCTAGAAAATACCTCCTAGCTCCTGGCAACCCCAAAGTGAAGGGTTGGGAGAGACTTGTGACTTTGCACTTGCCACTGATTTATTAGGGAGACAGAGATTCAGTTCAGAGGGAACAGGACCATGACGCACCATTCAGTGAACCGATGCCCTCTGTTTCTTGCATTTTTCTTACCTTTTTGCTAACCTTGTTTGCTTTGATACTTAGCACTCCGAAATTAATCTTCTCTATGCATACCAAATGTCTGCATGAATCTTTGGCTTGGTGTTAAACAATTCTGACATGCTTCAAATTAAAACTGCTGAGAAACAAAACCCCACACATGTGAATTAACTAAGCCATTCTTTACAATGTGACTTTAATGGAACCAGCATAACTGGTGACAGTGTTTGTTAGAAAAAAAAGCCAAAACATCTGTAAGTCTTGGTTCATCTGGAAATTTATTTTGGAATATCATACGAGAGAGAATTTTATTAATTTAAGATTCCAATTATTATTTGTGTTTCAGCAACAATCTGCTCTCTGGAAATTGCTGCAGTGCTTGTCAAAAGTCAGTGTTTCATCCATACTTTTCTGCAAGGAGGTAAGCACAGAGCTTCTCAGAATTGGTACAAAGAAAAGAAACAAGGAATGAGTGTCAAGTTCTATCAAGAGATAACACTCTTTTGCTACAAAACATGGATATAGCCATTCCTGATTTTCCAAGTTGTCCATATGGGGTTGATACTATTCACTTATTTAGTCATCAGCTGCTTTCTTTCTTGCTATCAAGGGATTAGTAAAACAATGTCTACCATGTAAAACCAAATGTTAGTTGCAATAGGAATAAGAGCAGTTCTCCTCCTTCCCCGAAGGAGATCCCACATCGAGAAGAGTATTTCTGTTGAGTCTGTCACAGACTATAAACCCACTTCTTCCCTTCTTGTAGATCCTATGCTATCAAGAGCTTTACCCATGGAATCAGCAGTGTGTCCTGCTTACCTTAAACTTGCTCTTTATCAAGGAGGAGACATCAAAGAAGAAGAAAAGATCTGGAGGCGTCTTTCAAAGATTTTGTAGAGATTGTCCATTTAGTCACATTGTGCTTTAAAGTCTTTTCCTTTTCCAAAGCTTTGTATTTGTCACTTTTCCCAGGAGAGGTGCTGGGCCAATCTCTTCAGGACATGTTCTGGCCTTCCGCTACTTTAAGTATTGCTACAAAAACAGTCTACTTGAAGGGATTTCTGCAATCCTTAACTACACATATACAAAAGCAGCCTGTGCTTCTTAATATGCTGTTTCAGGCCCTTACATTCCAATCTGGCTTGCATTGCCCTTTAATTATCTGTCTTCTTATTGTGATCAAGTGAATTTTTACTAATCTCCACATTTATTGTTAAGGTAAATAGATGCTGCTTTTAATCAGTATGGAGGGCCAGACCAATGCAGTTTGAAGTAACTTAAGTCAACTATAAAGCGTTCAATGTGTGTATAATTACAGAGGACGTCAGCTATTCACTCCAGTCTAATTCGGTGTCTGTTTGGAGACAGAGCTCTTCTTTTCCCCTGCTCCCTCTCTCACCTGATTTGCTTCCCACTGCTCCGCAAAGCCAGCAAGAAGAGCACAGTGGAGGCCAAGCCAGCAGCAGCCCTCCTGAACTTCAGGCTGGATTAATTTAGGAGATTGGAACTCCTAGGTGAGTATAAGCATACGGGTACAATGTAACACCTCCTTCCAACAAAAAAAGATTGATTGCATCTTAGCCTCAGTATTAAATGTGCTATTATCAGAAGAAGCTGGAACAGTGCATGCAGTCACTTTAAAAGAAAGCAGGTTTCCTTTGTGAGCATACTTATTATTTCAAGAGTATTTGAGAACTAGTTTAATAGTGGCCACGTTGTTGCTTACTAAAATATATTTGAATTGAACACGTATATATCAAGGTATTTTTTCTTAATTTTAGTTTGAATTATCCCTGAAGTTCTCATTAAATTTACCATTTGTAAAGGACAGATTAAATGAAAATGGCTTTTAGAAAAATAGAGCTGGAAATTATTTTGACCTTTGTGACCTGGTAGAGGCGATAATTTGCTGCAGCACTAGATACGGGATGTATCTGACATTTTAGGTATTCCCACATAGTTTCAGACCTTTGTACAGATGAACTCCACCTGGGACAACTCAGCAGTCAACTTCTTGTTACCTTAATGTAAATGAGAAGACTACAGCTGTCTTAAGCAATCTAGGTGGACACCACCAATGGAAAATTAAACTTGGGCAAGGGCAATGCTAAGAAAAGAATGTCTATTATCCACAATAATGCTCCTAACATTTTCTAAACAGCTATTACCTGTGTCTGTCCATAATTGTCCTTGTTACAGTAACGTTGCAATCTTTCTTTCTGAACAGTTACAGAAATCTCTCCCCACTGACTTTTCCATATGTAAACAACCTATACAGGATTTTGTAATGTAAAACAAATGTGGTAAGTAGGTCCCACATTAAAAAATCATTTTGAGTGGAATGTCTGAAATGCTCAGGGGATTTTGAGGGGGAGGTTAGAAAATACCACCACTTGTACTCGCTTTCCAAATGCATTCCCCTATATGCAGATGAGTGTCAGTAGGACCTATAGAGCACATTGTTGCTGAATTTGCATTGACACTGAGAACAAATAACTCACTTTCTCTTTTGCAAAATGATGCAAAATAAGTTGTAGTGGATTTTGGTTATCTAACATTTCTCATAGCTTTTACTGCACATGAACATAACTAATTTTTTATATTGACAATAAAAATATTTGTCTATTTAGAAAACAACATGACTGCAAAATTCCTAGTTACAGCAAAACAAATAGAAGCCAAAATCTCTATCATCACACCCCTCTAATTGTAATCTTTTTAGATAAAACATGCTAGTTACTCTAATTGAAATGTGATTCTCTGTAGGGGCAGGCCATTATACACCTCGGAGGGGTTGAAAGCAGGGAAACAAAATGCAAGTTTCACATTTCTAAAATCTTATCTCCTTAATTAAGAAATAGGATGTTCACAATTCCCCTGCAGTACTTAACACAATGTAACATGATCCTCCATGATATATTTTGGAGGAAATTTAGCAAAGCTCCAAGGTTTGTTCACCTGAGACTTGTACAAAAATGTGTTCCGTTTGTCTGTTTTTTTGTAAACATCCTGGCTGAAAGCACAGCTCTAGGAGGAAGAGCAGGCAGGGTCCTCCAGCTCTTTCCCGTTATCACTGTACATATATATTAGGATGTGAAATCAAGTAGCCAGACCTTTAATTGTTATGCACTAACTTCAAAAGAGACTTTATCTGAGGGAAAATTAGATGCTCCTATTCAAAGTAAGATGTTGAAGTTAGTGCACATAGAAACTTGTGTTTGTTCAGAGGAAATTTTCTAGAAAGATGTAAAGTGTAAAATACAATTGCAAGCTTTGGAAAGATAAGTTGGGTAATGCTTTACCTCCACAGACTGTTTTGAAACCCTCTTTTCCTAGTGGTGGGGGGACTGCTGATTTCCAGAACACAGAGATGCAATACTGCATTTTTCCAGGGAACAGCTGTGGTACCCACAAATAGACTAGCCACATTCCATGAAGCAACAGGAGCACAGGTAAAACCTCTTTGTGCTAGAAGTACATACTGGAGATGCTACAAAATGTGGTTTATTGCCACCTGAGGGACGGACTGAGCCCATATAACACCGGATGTGCAAAAACCTACAGTATCTGGAACTTTGCAGCTCCAAGACTGAAATTTTACAAACAGTAATTATTTGCAGACAATCCCTCACCTTACTTGCAAGTGTGAGTATCCGCACACTCACACTTGTAACTGCATAAGGGAGAGGGATGGGATCTCTGTAAATAAACTGCTTAAAAAGCAAACCAAATAGTCAAACTAACAGCTTGGTAGTTTGATGTTAAATTGCCTATTGTTACAGTATTTTTCAAATAGCTGTTACCATAACAACATTTTTTTCTTTAAATTTTTTTAGCTGTTTGGAAAAAAAAAAATCTTGCCAGAATTCTTCCATAATAGCTTCCATTAATAGCACTGTCTTCTGTTGGGGAGGCCAGTGCTGATGTCTCCTGCTGTCACAAGTCACTCACACATCTAGCAGATGTTTTGTTTGATAAGGCCAATTTGAGCTTTATAGAACACGTTGTGGTTTTTCATCCATCCCCAAAGAGCAAATATCAGTTAGGATGAGATTCCAAACTGATAATTTGCTAGGAGACAAGGCATGTGATACCTGTCAGCAGAATGTGACCCACCCCTGAAAAACTATCTCAGACTGAACTGTAAAGATTCTCCTTTAACGTAGCAATAGTGTACCAAGCACCAAGAGACAGAGCTTGGAGCCATACATATAACAAAACCAAAGAAAACAAAAAGGGGAAGGAGGGAAAAAGGAGGTAAAAATCATTAGGAGGCCAGTATTTTTCTCCAATTCTGTAGCATGTATTTTACTAAATCCTTAATGTAAATGTTGTAGATGAAAGTGGTTATTCTCTATCAAACAAAAGTAAAAACAATTGGAAAAAGTGAAAGAAAAGGAATCCACTTTAAACATTGATGCTCCCCCAGCTACACTGGCAATTTTATTTTGGGTTCAAGCAATTTGCATGATTAAGAAATAATTGCTTTTACAGCCTCTCCACATGCTGGAATGTGGTAAACATGTCCAGATTATTATATTTAATAATTTGTCTGCTAATACCATCTTGTCTCTGGAAACAGAGACACAACTATTTATTTTTGCAAGGTTTATTTTATAATCAGGTTTTTTCATTTTATAATCAGCTAGGACTACATTTCAGTGGAAGTTGCTTGAATTTTTTTTTAAGGATTTAATGCAGAATAAGAGAAGGTTCCGTGAAATACCTGAATGCTGCATAAAATTTCTCAGAGAAGAAGAAAATACTGCTATATGTTATTTCTGTGTTAATTACCTGGGTCAGAATGAGTGGCAGCTAGCCAGCCCATAGGGCATGCTGCCTTTCTAGAGGTGTGTAACTGTGTACATCCAGATGTGTGCATATGTGTGTGCCCATGTTTTCTTTGTACTAGCTAAAAATAATATAGAAAAATCTTAAAACAGTGTTGCTAAACAATGTACTTTAATTTCCATACTCTTTTATGTAAATCTATATTCACAAGAGTGGTTTAAATTAATTCCAGAGAAGACATTCCACATTTGTACAAGTGTAAATGACACTGCAAAACAAAGTGGTTATCTGGTCATAAGGCTTCAGTGAGACTACTGCCACAACATCAAATCTTGTCTTTTATTTGTGAAGGTATAAAACATTGTAGTGAACCTGAAGACGGCAGCATTGAGAACAGCATCACAAATCCTGTTGCTCTGTTTAAAGTTCTGAATAGATAGGGTGAAGTTCAGATTTTTTTTTTTTCTCAATGTGTAGCTGAAAATATTTCTGTAAATAAATGATTTCCCCCCATATTTCAGTGTACTTAAAAACATACACACTTGGATATATTTCCTCTTTTAAGAATGCTAGTTCCAGTTCTACGAATGCAATAAGTCCAGCATTAAGTCTATCTGCCAGAGTTTCTGGTTTAACAACAGAGCTGTGTTGGGTTTAACTAGCACATTTTGATCACACATGATTTGACATAAAAAGGTGAAAGTGGTACTACAGATGCCTGCAGTTGGACTGATAATGTTAAGAATGTTCATCCACACACTGCCCATTAGATTTGCGTTGCTGAAGTGAGATTACTAAACCTGAGATCATTTCATACAGGCAACAAATCTGAAATTTTTAAATCAAGTGACAAGTACTGCATGCTCCTCTTTTAGGCTCCATATTGGTTGTAAGTGCATGTAACAAGTGTTAATGAGATGCAATAAGTTTATTAACAACAAAAATTTCTTGCATTCACACCAGTCTGCTCTAACTAGGATTAAGAAGACAAGCTTTAAACAAAAAGAACTTTCATACCCTGCTCCAGGACTGTGACCAGTCATGTTAGGTTGGTCTTGGACTCATAACTACTGAGAGGACTTTTGAAATGGGCACTATTTGAACTTCTGAGCATGGTCTATAATCTTGCCTAATAATTACATCAACTGTGACAGTTTAATTCAGTGTAGGTATCTAAAACTATTCCTGAAATTAATAATAGGCATGCTTTATAGCTTATGCATGTCAAAAGATATAAGACAAGTCTCGTCATGGAATGTAACTATTTTAACATGACTTTTTAAATAGTCCAACCATTTAAAACAATTACATAACATTTTTTGTCCGATTTTTAAAACAAAAAAATGTTTCTTTGTATTTATAGGGTTGAATATAGTTAAGTGACCTCTACAAAAATTTCTCCTTTGAAGTGTTCTCTGAAGAGACCTTCAAGGCAGCTGAGTGCCTCAGATTATGATTTTGTAAGGTTTTGATGCTAGAAAATTGTTTAACAAACAGCTCCAAAATATTGAGATTTTGATTAATAACATACAGTGTAATGGTATTTAAATAATATAAAGTTTGAAATCTAACATGTGGCAGAGGAGTATGTGTTCCACATGGTTAGGAGAATGGGAATGGGGGCATACCAATATCTGAGCAGGAGGGAAATAGTTAAACAATTAAACTATTGTTTAGGAATATATTATACTGTTGTCTCTACTTGTGCCAGAACTTTTCCTCTAAATTCATGGTTGAAGAGGATGCTCCTTCAGCAGAATACTATTGCTTTGTTTTTTAAATGTACACACTGTATGACCCTGCAGAACCCTGGATTTGGTTAACATTGACTTCTCAGCAGAGCACAGTTTGGGAATATTAGCCTAATTTCTTAATATAGTAATATGTGAATAATATGTGTAGTGATAATATGTGAATAATATGTGAGTTTATGTCTAGCCCGCATTTGCAAGTTTTTTTGTCTTGAAGAGTAATGCTCACACTGAAGTCAGTCTTAGGGCCTCAGAATCTTTCACTGTAGGTAAATTTGAATAGTTTCATACTCAATGTTGAAACTTTCCTCATGAAAGAGTATTCTGCCAAAAGAAGTTTTACTCTGTCTAAGGAAGCAAGAATCTACTGTATTTGGAGTCATTCCAATGACAGGACTTGAACTAATGTTAAGAGATGGTGTACTGTCCTACACTGAGGGGTTAATTTAAAAATCCCACCTCATTTATACTCTCATTACCACTAGATTAGGATCACATCTAATCTCACAGTAATTACATATTAGCTGTATATATTAGCTCTAGGGTGGGATCTGATGTTTGCATACAAGTGAAAAGGAGAAAAACCCTACCCAACTATGGCATCATACATCTGGACCTCATTTGCATATATACCTTTTAAATTCTGAACCAGAAAAAAATTGTTACTTTAATTTCTATTTTGGCGTAAGACAAAGGGGATTTTTAAAAAGCCAAAAGCGTTGATTAAAAAACCCACAAAAATAAACCACAGGAGCAAAACGCAGAGTAGTTAACTATTTTATGTGAATAGATTAACATTAGAATATGCAAGTTGCCATTTACCATGCCATTGCAATGCTGCAACTGTCCAGACATAACACTGTTGGAAGATGAGGTGTACCTGTAATTCTTATTGATGCCAACTTTTTTTTTGTTATTTTGAATGGTTGGAAGTAGTGGGTAGCCATAGAGATATACAGTGGAAAATATTCATAACCTACATTTCTGAGCAGTTTTGCATTTGATCTATCACTTTGAGGAAAATACTTCCAAATGCAGTTCTCTATTAGTGATGGAAAGTGGTTGCAATATGAATATGCTTTCAGCAGTGCACTATGTAAAATGGAGAATGAAACTAAAGTTATTCTGTCTTCAGATCAATGTAGGCATGAATCTTAAAAATGTGAATAAAAAAGCTCATTCAGCAAGCCCTATTATGTCTAGCCCGCATTTGCAAATTGTTTGATTGTGGATTGGTATTACTAAATCTCAAGAATTATTTTGCAGTTCTTAGAATCAACATTAAAAATAGTCTCCATTTAATCTCTTTCATAAGAAGCTAAATGTTACAAAACTAATATGTAAATAATGAGTAAGAGTCTAATAGCCAAATTATTATCTAATTACTGGAATCCAACTTCAGAATCATTATAGAACTCCCTTTTTAGTGTTTATTCACCGCACCATAGATATAATTTAATAAAAATTTTAAAAGAACATTTTAATAAGCAGGAATATGACAAATCTTTGTGAGTTAGGATTTTGAGACTATAGATGACCATATTTAATCTCAGTGTAACAGAAGATAGTCTCTCAAAATTCTTAAGCACAAATACATTTTAGTTAGGGTTTTTTTTTCTTTTCCTAAATAGTTTCTGTGGGTGAATTTCCAATCTGTTGATGCACATACGTACCATAGCTCACAGTCTATTGCAATTTCAAATTTCAAAACTAAGTAGGCTGGTATTTCTTTAGTAAGTAATGCTGAAATGTACATACTGAAAAAGGAGGAAAACCCTAAAAACACTAAAATACCAAGTATTTTCAAAGTGCTTAACTCATGCAGTATTTGAGATTCACAGAAATTTAAAACTGCAGTAGTGAATTTGCTGACAAAATGCTTTTCAGCAGTGAACTCTTAGTCACATATGGAAAGGCTAATCAAGGTCTGAGGCAGCCTTGCTGTTCCAGTTTCATCTTTCCAGAAAGCCTGGTCTCTGAGATCCTGAGGCACTGTTTTTTCACCTGATGGATTGTTGATGAGACTTCACAACCAAATCCTCACGGTGTGTGTTACAGAGCAGGCTCTAGGCAAGTTCAAGTTAAGTCATTTGTATCCATGTCATTTTGGACGTGCCTTGTTTTGCGAGCAATTAAAAAAAATAGGTCATGTTTTGTACTCTGGAGATATTGCTGCTTGTGATTCTCTCGAAATTTAAACATTTTGCATGCCTCAGACCACTTGCAGGGTAAATGGAGTCCCCTGCTGAGCAGCTAATAGGGGAACTCACACTTTCAAGAAAAGTGTGTCTAATAGCAGGGGATTACTATAAATCTCCTGGTTTGATGTACACCCTCACTTAAATGTTATGGGAGTGGCTTCAGTATCCTGCAGCTTCTGCATCACACTTGTAGCTGCAGCCAGGCATATTTACAAATTCATTGAAGGCAGAAATTTTTAAAGAGGAGTTATCAGCTCTCCCTAGAGCTATCAAAAATCAAAAATTAAGTAATCAGTTTACCTTTCTTCCCTTCTTCAAAATACTACATGTGCTTATTATTTTCAAGTTGAAGTCACAACTCGGGAGGATTTTTGAGTTCTGTGATAGTTCAATATGGATTGCATGTATGTTTATTCAATTTTAAGTAGAGAAAGTAAAAGAAGTAAAACTACTTTTGAAATTAATTTATAAACTGAGTACATTGCATATAATAAATACTATGTTGTGTACTAGATAGTATTGATATGAAACTGACCTTTGAAGTAAGAAAAAAGTCCAAAGAAAATATTTATTTGATAAATAGAGTGATTGCATTTGTTCACGTTATACTCTTGGACATAGCGTCTTCCAGGCATTGTGATTCACAGATTGCTGATTATTTCTAAAACAATCTCTGGATATTTTCTGAAAAACTAGGTTCATCCATGGAACATCACTTGTGCAATTAATGGTTTTCACTAATTTTGTAGTTTTCTGAAACACTAGAGGAGCTTCCTAGATTTTCTTTTCTAGGCCAAAGATCTCTTGAGCTTTGTCTGTTTCCTGAAAGCCCTTGCTTGGGTGTTTCTAAGACAGCTTGATGTTCCTCAGCTGGGGAGAAGGCATTCAAGCAGGTGCTAAGTGCAATAAGGCTAGATAAAAACAATCATGTTTTTAATTGCCTTAATCCTTGCCTAGCTTTGGAAAATGTATAATGATTATTCTGTTGTTCATAGTTTCAGATGCAGACCAGGGAGGTGGCTGGGATTTGTGTATGTTACAAACATGTTCTTGTTAATAAATCTGGCTATTAAAGGCAGTTTTGTGGCTAGCACAGCTGTCAATCTGATAGCAGACATAGCTTTAGTTCTGTGGAGGTCATTTACCCCCTGTGTTATCACAGCAGTGAGGTGAATACTCGCACTGGTGACCATCATCTCTTTCCTGACTGAATGCTGTCCTTAGATATTTTGTGCTTCACAGTACACCTCTCCAGAGAAGTGGGAATCTTAAGCTTGAAAGACTCCTGAGACAAATGGTATTTCAGTCTCATTGAAATCCAGCGAGGCACCAAGCACTGAACAAAAACCCCACAGAAATTACAGAAGAAATAACAGGAGAGACTTGAAATCACCTGAATCAATAGGCATTCCTACCCTGCCATGCAGACAGGTGAGTTCTCAAACGTTGCTGCTGCTGTTGCTTGAATACCTGACCCATGAGACTGAAAGTGGACTGATAGGATGTTTCCTGTGTTGCCACACATGAATAACTCAAAATTATCCAGAAGATATAGGCAAAGCATGATTACTGTTTTCCTATGAGGAAATCTCAGTTGGTAAGCATATTGACGTTTGTGTTGGGTGGACTTTAAGTGACTCAGAATCTTCCTTGTTTGTTGAATGCCTTCAAAAGTAGCCCATGTTTCTGCTGGGATCATGGAGAAAACATTATCCAATGTGAGAAGTATCACAGAAAATTACAGTGAAAATGGTTAACTTTATCTCAGATTCATCTGTGAAGTCATCTGGATTTTTATTCAGTGAAACATGCACTGAATGTGTAAGCCCCTATTTTTGTCCAGAAGTATATTTTTTTTTCATTTTTAGCTTATTTTTTACAGTGTGACTTTTAATTATTCTTATTTTTTACAGTGTGTATTTTAATTATTCTTTTGCTTTGAAAACAAGACTTGGCTTGTCTCTTTGCACAGTAAGATTAAGAGTGTTGTTTGGAGTCTGCTGCATTAGGAAAAGCAACTTGGATACATTGAAACATTTTATAACTTTTGTTTTCTGTAATAGGATCTAAGGCTGATCAGGATAGTAGTCACATACTATTTGTGCTAGTACTACTCTGAAACAAAGAATGAGGACTGGAACTTGCAGATTCAGAGAGGTCAAGTCTGTTTACAGTCTTAAGAGTTAAAAAAGGAGACGCAACCATTCAAGTTAGTATTTAATGATGGACTGAAACTTGCATGCGAGAAATAACTTAATAACGCAGCCCAGACAAAATTAAAAGAGTAGTAGCTTTTACCTGGTAGACAAAAAATATAGTAATATTTTTCTCTTCTTTCTACTTAAGAAAATTGGGTATAAATTGACATAAATTGGTTATTGAAGCAGAGGCACCACTAAAATTGTGACTGATTCTATTAAGTCTTCTTCCACTTTGTGCTGTAAAACAATCTTATCTTCTCATTAGAATGGCTGGAGACAGCTCTGTGAGTGACTGTAGATTTCTTTTCCAGAATCTGTAAATGTTTCAGATGCATCTGTCAGGCCATACACCAGTTACACATTAACATTCGCCAAAAATAATGACACTTCATTGTTACTGAACTAACCTAACACAGCTATTCAAACTTGGCCACCTACCTAGCATTCCAATCTACAAAACACTGTGAGGGAAGAAAATTGAAGTGGGATCATCATTTGGCAGATACATATCATAACTTAGCGATCTTCCCAAGGCTTTTCACTGAACCAGCAGTGCAGCTAAATAGCTGTCACTGAGGCACTGTGCTCACATTGTAACGGGATGGAGTAAGAAGAAATCACTAATACAAACATTATTAAACAGTCATTGATTCTTTGGAAGATAAACTGAGAGGGACATAAAAGCATTCCCAGCTGTATCAAGGCACCAGGGTAAGGAGTGTCAGCTATTGAAAGCTGCTTGAGTCAGGACCCTGAGTGAAGCATAAGGGATCACTTGTGTCATGATAACCTTTTCCTGCCTGTGGAGAAGCTTGGCTGCCTGTGCTGGGGCAGGGCTGTCACCTGGGATCAGGTGCTGTGAACAGACTCGTGGGAGACAGTCTCACTAGGCACTTCTTGTCTGTTGAGAGGTATGTTTACACTCAGGTATGAGGCTGTAGGTGTGCCAGCTCCTAGTTCTGTGACCGTCTGTGAAGATCATGTGATCTGATCTCCACTCTATTGTCACTCGGTTACCTGGCTTGACCACACACTTGTTTTGTCACTACTGATTTTTCTGGCTAATCTTGGTTGCCATTGTCAAACCTGCTTTGCTCTTTTTGCTCGGGTATTATGGGGAAGCTGTTCCCACTGGCCTTGCTGTCACCCTTTGTGCCTGTTTGGAGTTCTGTGGGTTGCTCACCTGCACCAGGCCATCAGCTGCCCTGGTGAAAAGGGGACATTGTTTCCAGCCCCATGGCAGTTAGCTGGAGCCACCAAAAGGGGCATTTCACACTTGGCTTCCTTAGAGAACTTGAAGGAATTTCAGTACTTGCATTTCAGATGGAAGGAAACAGGACTCATAGGAACCAGGTTTTCTCTAATTAATACCACAAGACCCATTTATTTTGGTGGGAGAGACTGTAACCAATAGTAAATACCATTATAAATGTTTTTGGAAATGATGGTCTACTTTTGCAAGCCTCTCCAGATCTTTAAGACCTTCAAGCTTTCCATCTGTTATCCAAAATGAAATACTAATGGATATAATTTTACATATTATTTATATGTTAAAAAAATGCTGATCATACTGGCATACTTGATCAGTGTTTTGTAATTGTTTTGTAACTAACATTTCCTCCCCCCTCGCCCCCTTTTAAACGAATAAAGCACTTTGTGGACTAAGTTACTATGCCACTACTATCAAATAAGGTAGGAAATATTTTATAATATTTTGATTCCCATTTTTACTTCAATTTACATTATGGCATATTAAAGATTTCCGTTGTTCAAATTGGTGAACTGATGTTTAACTTTAAATGTCTTTACAATTTTGGTTTTCATCATGGATTTGACATAACTCTAATGTAACTAATTAGTACTGAAGTACAACTTTTATCACATTTTTGCAGATGTATTTTTAAAACATTTATTCTGATTATTTGTTTATTATGATATGCTGGTTCAAATTCAAATGTTGACTTGTTTTAATAAGAACTCTGACATCTGTTCATACATCCTTCATGTAAAATGCCTAACAAGAATTCTGTTAGTCCCATACCATAGTGGTATTGCTGTAATCTCAAAGGGTTTATGTTTTTACCATTTTAAACAAAAATGTTCAATGCTAATACTTATTCTTGAACTATCTTTTTGAAACCACTATCCTGAGAAGTAAATAATGTTTGAAAGAAGGCAAATTTTTAATGCAGAGCAGCATAGTTATCAACAGCCTACAAAATGCACTTTAAAAATCATGCTTTTACAAACATGGCACAGACTCTGCTGTAGCACTGTATGCTCTAAAAGCTGCAGATATATTTTAGAAAACACTGATGAAGCCATTACTGCTTCATGCATTTGTTCATAGTATATATCATTATTCAAGAAATTTAAGAACCATAATGATGGAAAATCACACAGAAAGAAAAGGAACATGGACTTTGTCAGAAACAAGGGCTACATTTTTATTCAAGAGGCCCATAATGATGGAAAATCACAGTGAAAGGCAGAGACGAAACAGGGATCCCATAAAGGGACTGACACACCACAGTGGCACAAGTAGTAGAACCGTCATAGCAAGTGGATAAAAATAAAGAAAACAAAATTAACTAGAGAAGAGCTGGATTCAGGGATGAAGCAGAAAACAGAAACAAATCACAGTAAATGCTGAAGATTAATTTCAAAGAATCTGCTGAGAATGAGTGCAGAGAAGTTCCATCAATATTAATGAAACTGAAATAGAACTCCAAATGACCATGAGTACAAAATGGCACACAAAGCATTTTTTTTTAAATAGGTTGGAGATTAGATCATAAGACCTTCCCAAAAATGAACAGAATACACAAAAGATGTTATTATGGGAAAAACTACAAACAATCACAACATAATTAATATTTCTATAGTTCTTTTTTAAGATTTATCAGCATGTGCATTTATTATAAAAGGATGGTTCATAGAAGAGATATTTAGGAAAATAAGCAGAGAAGAGTATTTTCTCATGTCCAATGTTCTACAAATATCTTAAAGGGATCTTGTATAACTTCAAGTAGCAGTCTTTGACTCTGTTTTTAAAGCAGTCTGAAAGAGCTAGATACCTCAAATCCTTAACAGTATGTTCCACTTTAGGTTTATATAATGCACAAGAAAATATTATTGCCCACCTTGAGGTGAAAAAAGAATTACCATTACACATAACTTGACAGTCAAAGCTCTGTGCAGTCAGGAAATAAACTCTTCTTCCTAAATTACTTAAGCTGCCCACTTGTATTAGACAGCTATGAGCACAGGCCATGGATCTTTCAGAGATTCTCATATTCTTGACATTAAAAAGTTTTGTCCCACCAGCTGACAGCTGTACTCACTTCTCATTAGGTAGCCTATGGTTAGTAGCAAATGGTCACACTTTAAAAACCTGAGTTTTAAAAAAGACCAACACAAATGTGATATTTCTTGGATGATGTTGTCAGGAGTCCTGTAAATTGTGACTGGCATGTCAAATACTGCAGAATCTTTAGCGCAAGAGCAGAGTAAGTGAGTACTTTTTCCGATGAAGATTGCTCTTCCCTGTGAACATTCATTGTGACTGGCAAAATTTCAGTGTCACAAAGAGAGAGATACTATCAATCTGTTTCACTTATGTCAAAAATTAAACTATTAAGGGTTTTTTCATCTGTCACAAGAGTGGCCACGTCTTTCTTCTCATAGCAGGTCACTGATGTTATTTCAGTGCCTTCTCACAGCTGATCAGCAGTAGTTCTTCTCCACTTTAGCGTTCTCTATGTGCTTGCTGCCAATGCACAAACCTTTCTTTTACATTGTAGTAAAGATGTGATGATCTAAATAAAGCTATTGAGAGGAATAAAAATACTTTGTAAGGCAAAGTTTTGGTTTAAAAGGGAGACAGGAATATAAAATACTGGAATAAGTGTAAAAATTACGTAGGTTGTGTTTGGCAGAAAAACAGTTATTTATGGTAGGCTATACTCTTGTGTTTCTTCATTGGGGCAGAAATTACATAGTGGCAGCCAGTAGTTAAACTCTGGCAGAAAATCCCTCTCCAGAATTTATTTGGGTTCTGAAATCCCTAGTGAAATCTGTGTCTAAGCAGTCATGCTGTTAAGTCAAACTTTGGTTGCACCCACAAAAATACTATAATTGTGAGGCAACAGGATTTCTACGATCACGTGTTGTTTCTTAATGGTGATAGTAATCTTTACCACTTGATAAATAATTTCTTAGTGTTTGGTTATAGGGTTTCATTGTCTTTCCAGAACTCCTCCACAAAGGGTCTCTGCAATTGCTGTGGACTCTTGGTTTATGCTGGCACCACCAACAGTGTGCATACACAGGTTGTTTCCTAAGTTTAAATATGGCAAACCCCACATTTACAGATGAGAGTACTGCATAGTTGAGAATAGAAAGTTAGGAACAACTTTGTCAGTAAATTATGGGGAAAACATTGGTGTTGAGTGAAGCTTTGCTGAGCTTCTAAGCTTTTCTGAATAGAGAATTACAAAATTACAAAGCAGCTAAGAGATCCTCTCCTGAACGCACAAGTGAGGCATAATTGCATTGTGACTTTTTCTTATAAATAAGAACACTACCATGAAATTAAAGAAAAATTATATATATGTGATCTGAGTTTTAAATTTATTTTTATTGGATTTTTGTAATATAGTAGCTGAGTTATGAGGAAGAAATTATTGGATTCTTATTCTAACCACAAGAATGCAGTATCAGCAGTATGCTATTAGTATTTACATGTAAACTGAAGCATTGTATAGAATAAATCTCTGTTGTGTTTACAGAGGTCACTGTAATGCTAATGTAGAACAGAAACTGTCACCCCACTTTCTCTAGGGGTGCAGTGCTACCTGTGACAGTGTTTCTGAATTGGACTGAGGTATACACTCATCTGTTTATGCAAAACAATATAGCATCATGAGGCAAAACTAGCTGACTGCAGCCGTAAACTCTTGATATTTTCCTCTGCAATCCCATCCTGAAGGCGTAGTCTGTATCCCTGTCTGTAGTCTGTATCTCTCTAGGGCTGATGTGCTTTGAGGCTTTAATGGATAAGCCCAGAGGAACATGTCCCACCCCTTTTTTGTGCACCAGGCTTCACATCCAGCCATACATGCAATTTTTGTGAGCACTCTGGATGACCTTTAAAAGCTGCAGGTTTTCCAAAGCATAAAGAATTCTTTGCTATTTTGCAAATATTTCCCACAAGTAACTCTTTTTCTAGGCCTCTAGAAATGTAGATGGCTATTATTAATCCCTTTTATCTGAACTTTGCAGGTTATAAAATACATTACCATCTGAAGTTAAGAGGTAGAATAAATATAATATGGAGAAAACTTAAAAGACTTCCAGAATTGCTGCATGATGCCCTTCAATATTTTGTTTGGTTTTCATTTTACAGTAATTTTGCAAATATGTAGTGTATAAAATGTATCATTATCACCTAACTAACATGCTTTATTAGGTATCTCATTTTGTTCTTCCATCAAAATAGAATGTATCTTATCAGGCTAGAATATAACTGCTCAGTCTGCATTAGATCCAGAATGAGGTTTTTGGCTTTTTTCCTGAGATCATGTTTTTGCGTTCAACTGTCCAGATCTCTATACACTTTTCTGCTGTGTTCAATAAATGAAGTCCTTCTATCTATCCTAAGAAGTTACACCACAAACATTTTTGTGCCCTAGAAGAGAAAGTTGAAATGTCTTTCAAAGCTAACAAGTCTACTATTCTTGCATAGACATTTAATTGCACACAGTTAAAAAATTACATTAAATACCAAAACTTACATTATTTTAGCTTTTGATGTTGTAACTTCAAACTTGTACCTCACACAAAATGTGGAGTTTAGAGACATTTATAGAAAAGCAATTTTATTTTCCCTAAGATTTCTTTCTTGTCGGTGTCTCCCAGGCTGCTGAACATTGCTCAAAGGCTGAAAAAAACTGATTCAAGAATGAGTCTTTCTGTGGGTTTATTCCTAGTCAGCATTCTTGCAGGGTGGGCTGGTTTTGAATTTTTGTTTGCTTTCTTTTTTTGAAGTACACAGGTATAGTCCAAATTCAGAGACAGAAGTCTCCCCACTTATAAGTTAGAGGATCTTCTTTCATTTTCAATAATACCCTTCAAGGCATGAGAAGTATTTAATATTTACCTTCCTTTTTCATAGTTTGTTGTTCAACCTCAAGCAACTTGATTAATACATGATTCACTGCTACCACTTAAATAAAGTGAAATCTACATCTTTTTCTTAGACCACTACCAATCATTTTCTTTTAACAGTTCTTTCATGTCATATGGTTTATTTGTTGAAAAAAATGGTCATGCTAGAATGGTCCTAGCATCTTGGAGGCCTAGAGAAACCCTAGTATTGCTCAGCTCATGATCAGTCTCAATTTCATTTTTCTCTGTTTTTATTAGTATTAATCATAAAAATATTAATATTTTTATTTTATAATGGTACTCTAATTTTGCTAAGGTACTGAAATGTTTAAAGTAGACCTGTCATTCTTGAACTGAAATTTTATTAATTCACTGGTAATTTGTCCTACTATAGAACCTCTCTCTTCTTGGCTTTCTCCCTTCTTGTGAGCAAATCTCTTTCACTGTTCTCACTATGAACATCTTAGTATGCATTATGAGGGCTACTGACATTGTCACTAAAATTATGAAACTCAACTGATATTTCCAGAGTTATGATCTAGAAATATTAATAATATGTGGCAGATCAGACTGTTCTGTACTAGCACTAGATGCTTCTAGACTGACAAAGTCTGGGATGCCACAGAAAGGGGTGACAGAGATGCTTTATGCCAGCATAGCAGTCCTGACCATCTTTGGAACTGCACTAACACCATTAACAATCTGTTACCATTAAAGCAGGGATAGTTATCACAATAAAAGAGAATGAAAATGCATAAATATAAAATGCAAAGGGTAGTATGAATTTAAGTGTATAAAGAATGGAGTAAGTTTAGATTCTCTATGAAATCAGCCAAATCCACAGCTAGAACAACAAACACTAGTGAACCCTACCAAATATAATGTTTAAAAATATTGTATTCAAGCACAGTTCAGCTGTGTGATGACCACCTTTAAACTTCACAGAACTCAATGAACACCATTTAGTTTAGACCATGCCCTTGAGTAGTGTTTCTTTTTAGTACTGAGTCTATTTATTACTGGGAGTCATCTGGCTCCCTTCAAGTGGCAGGGCCCTGGGTAATTCCAAGGTGGGGTGTACAAAAGCAGCTGTGTTCTTCTCACCCCCTGGGCTGCACTGAATATTACCTGGTCACAGCAAGGATCAGGGGCTCTGTCTTTATTTTTTCAGTTCTACAAAACCGCTTATTTTTGCAGTTAGCGGTGACTTTGCTGTAAATATATGTTCTGGGCAGCAGAAAGCAAAGACTGTTGGTGGCAGAAACAACAAACTATTTTATTACTGTCCCTTAAACATTGCTTTTAATCAGGCAGAGTTGCTCCAGGGCTGTTTGGCTTCTGCACATGATCCAGCTGTACAATAAGCTGTATTTGTGCAGTACTTCAGTGTTGGAGAGTTGACATTGAGATGATTGCTTTCTAGATGTTTGTGGGTTTTTTCCCTTAAACTTATAAAACACATTTTGTATGTAATATGGTCAAGATTATTATGGTTTAAACTATGTATGCCAGTTTAAAATGAGGTCTTCAGCATTGTGACAGATTTGGATAGAAAATTCAGCCAAATAAGGCAAACCTTGACTTTAAAAGCAACTTGAAATCAAAAGCATGTAAGATGAAGTGTTACATGGCCATGAGTCAATTTCTAGCTGAAGGAATCAAATGCTTTGAAGTCCTCTACCTGCATTTACTGAAGGGGCCATAAGTTAGATATAGGAACTATGGGGGGGGGGGGGGGGGAAGGGGAGAAGAAGGCCATTATTAAAGTAAGCTAAGTGAAGAGCATAAATTAAAACCTTATATTCAAACTTGCACATTTTTGTACCCACATCACTGACTTTGGTACCATTTGTAGTCACATTGAAGTACAGCAACAAAAGTAGGCAGGATTTTAATTTCTTTTTCTTTTCCAGTTCAGCTGTTTTCCCCAACAGCTAAAATCAAAATTTTACCCATAGTAGGCTTTATTTTTTGCGTATGTATTTATATACAAACACACACACATACAGTCCTTTACTTCATGTATCAAACTGCTTATGCCTATATTGTGCTTGCAAACTTAAGTTAAATATTTTTATTTTAAGAAGACAAAAGTTCATCTACTCAGAGCTGTTGTGCCTCGACTGGACAACAGAATTGTCTGACAAAATGTTTGGATTGTGGGAAAATTTAATAAGCAGAAAAGCTCTCCAAAAGTAGGCTTTCAGAAAGTTTGTAGCCTTATTAATAAAGCTAGGTAAATCTATCCTGTACTGTTGCTGTGAAATAGTCTTGCAAAACACTACTTGCAGGACAAATAAAGTGTCTTGAACTTTAGAAGGGTGGAAAACTATGGTGTTTTTATTTTGTTCCTGAAAAGGAAACTAAATTTGGTTACTGAAGATTGTAGTTTATAGATGTGAAGGATGCAGGGGCTGTGCTGAATTTATTTATAAATAATTTCTGTTAATTTCAATTTTACTGAATGTTTGGTGTAGTAATAAATTAGCTTTATTCAACAACTAAGTAACTGTATCTGAAACTGAACTAGATATGCTTCCCCCCCGCCCTTAAGTGTATAGTGATGGATTTTAAGACAGTAGAAAGACCACATAAATATATTACCAGCAAGGACTGTTATTATCACTATATGAATAGAAAAACTCTGAACAGATACAGCATTCTCTTCCTCAATATAATTGTTGCAAAAATCTCATGTCACTAAAATATAAATTTGTAACAGACATTTTTAATGTATAATTTCAAATTAGGCTTAGTAAAAGTGTTCTTTCTTTAAAAAATTTTTACAATATGTTCAGTATTATATTCCTTTTACTGTGATTGAGATGATATAGATCTGATGATATTCTCACCTTGACTCCTTCACTCTGGTGTTTTTCAAGTTTTGAGAATTTTATCTTATGGACTTAAAATAGGGCATGCTATAAGAATAGTTTTTACTGCCTTCTCTCCTTCAATTTTCTTAGCAGGCAACACTTGATGGTGCCTGTCTTTAATGGTTCAGAGAAGCAGAGCCTATATTAAAGAAAATGTCTAATTTTTTTTGAAGAGTCCTGGTCTGACTTCTGTAACATTTTCTGCAATTAATTTTTCATGGATTCTAGATGTTTCATCTGTTCTTCATAGCCTATTTTATTCCTAGATTATTTTATTAATTTGCCATGTAAATTATTATATACAAATCACAGTGTATTTACAAGGATCTCCTCCTGCCCATATACCTTTTTATCCACACAAGCACGCACAAAAATCTAGTGGCGTGTCTAAGCACCAGCGCTCCTTTGAACCCAAAAAGCCTATGGCACTTCTCTGGGCATTGGTTACTTCATCTTTGCAGTGCTTCCTGCTGCGGTGAAGGACTGATGGGTTGGCAAACAGAAGACCGGGACCTTAGCCTGGAGGAGAGGAGGCTCAGGGGTGACCTTCTCACTCTTTACAACTCCCTGGAGGGAGGCTGTAGCCAGGTGGGGGGCAGCCTTTTCTCCCAGACACCCAGTGACAGAATTAGAGGACGTAGTTTTCTTCAGCTGCGCCAGGGAAGGTTTAGGCTGGGTATTGGGAGGAATTTCTTCACAGAAAGGGTGATTAGATATTGGAATGGGCTGCCCAGGGTGGTGGTGGAGTCACAGTTGCTATCAGTGTTTAAGGAAAGACTGCATGTGGCACTCAGTGCCATGGTCTAGATGACGAGGTGGTGTTCAGCCGTAGGTTGGATCTCGGAGGTCTTTTCCAACCTCACTGATTCTGTGATTTGTGCCGGCGTTCGCGAGCAGCATTCCTGCGGGTGCCTCGCCGTTCCGCGCTGCCGCTCCCGGAGCGGGCCGGTGCCGGAGCTGGTGATGAGCCCGCTCCGCGCTGTCACTGCCGGGGCGGGGCGGGGCC
>VWYP01016378.1:745925-787709 GCA_013400435.1 Pycnonotus jocosus
CGCCGACGCGTCCGCGTGCGAGGGCCGCTGACGCCGCTGCTCCGAGGCGGCTCCGCACCGAGGTGAGGCGGAACCCCGACCCGACCGGCACCGCCCGGCCTCGCCCAGCCCGAGGAGCCCCGCACGGCCCCGGCCGCCGCCGCGCCAGTGTCTCTCCTCGGCTTCCTGGAGGCGGAGGGCCCGGCTGGGCCGCTGCGCCGAGCCGGGAGGGGACGGGGAGTGGAGGGTGCGCGGGGGTGTCGCGCGGAGCTCAGTGTGCCCTCCTCTGTGCTTGCAGATGCCCCCGAAAAAGGGAGGCGACGGGGTTAAGTCGCACCCGATTATCGGAAGGTTCGGGACGTCCCTGAAGATCGGGATCGTCGGGCTGCCGAACGTGGGGTAGGTGTTCGGGGCGGGCAGGGAGGCTCCTCGCTCTCCCGGCGGTTGTCCCTGCGCCGGGCAGGACCCAAGGCCCTCTCTGGGTGCAGACAGATGCGGACACGAGCTGAGGGACACAAGTCTTGCTGCTCAGTGATGGGCTTCCCTCTGTAGCTGGAAATACTTGCAGGTGGAGTGAGGCAAAACTGGCAGCGACAGGCAGGTGTGTACGAGTCTGGACATGATGATAGTGAAGGGTTCGAAGAAAGGAAAAGTCTTAGTAGTTGCTGAGTTTTATAAAACACTTTGTGTCCTTTGCATTTCCTTACTTTCGCTGTTACGTATGTGTAATGCATGTTTTCATGAAAATATTTAGGCACACATGCACAACAACTTCCTTTTATATTTTGGGATGATGTGCACAGGAAGGGGTTAATTATTCCGTGTCATTAGCGGTAAAGAGGGCTTTCTTTCTTGAAACTTCTTCAGAGTTTGTAGTGAGACAAGCCTAAATGACAGTTTGGAAGAGATGCTGGAATGTTAATAATTGACTTCTGTCATGCTTCTCATCTGTAGTTGTTATGGCTCGTCACAGCAGCTGTACTTGAAAAGGAGGATGAAATGATAAACTGGAAGATATACATGTGAAACTTTTTGGTATTAATTTGTGTATCCTATTTACTAAGAGAAGGTCTCAGCATTCCTAATCTTTAAATCTTTAACAAATTAGAGGACAAACTTCTGTGCATGTCTTAAAGCTGAAAGCATTGCTTTCTTATGTTTTCATTATAATTTATTTTATTTTTCAAGGTGTAGCTAAGATGTACTCAAAGGAAATAATTAGCTGTAGCATTGTGCTGTGTGTCAATGGAGATAAATAGCATTTTCAATTATATTACGATGTAACTTTCAAAGAAAATTGTTAGTGACTTTTGAGCGTGTTGACTGTATGCAGAGCAGCTCTGAAAAACACAACCACCTGAATATTTATTGTAGAAGATTTGAGAGATAATAAATCAAGAATTGCTCTTTTGGCTTAATAAATGCCAGCTAACAAAGTAATCTGTTACTTTAAGGGAAAGTGTTCTCTTTTTTCCTCCCTGGTAGGGTGCTTGTAGGCTTGTTTCCACTGACATTTAACAAGGATGAAAATAGTTTGGAAAGGTATAACAGTATCTTTATGTGCACAAAAGATTATTTGTAGTTGATTAACTGATGTGCTTTGCTTTCTGTGCCACTTTTTTTCTCTTTTCATTGCTGATTTTTGTTGCTTAGATACTGAAATTGTGTTATAATGTAAATAAATCTGAAGGAACAATATACTTGTGGAAAAGGTGAGTCATGGCAGAACTAGTTAAAAAAAAGTTTCATGCATCCTTAGTGATGTCTCACTGTACTTGAAGAAAATGAGAAATAGCTAGTAGGGCTGTACATTGCTTTTGACTTTTTTTTTTTTTTTCCTAACATGTGTGCAATATACTTACTTAGGGGAATTTTAAAGGGTAGGAAAGAGAGGTAAACATCACTGGGTTTTAGTGGGGCATTCCAGATGCATGTTGTCTTCTGCTAGAATCAGGGGAATGGTCACTGCTGTTGAAGTAAATGGAAAACTCGGTATTGCTTTGGGTTAGAATAAGATGTGGTTTAATCGAGTACTTTTAAATGCTTCTAAATTGAACTACTTTAAGAATGTTTGTATATCATTTATAGGAAATCAACGTTTTTCAATGTGTTGACAAAGAGCCAAGCAGCAGCGGAGAATTTTCCTTTCTGTACAATTGATCCAAATGAGAGTCGAGTACCTGTGCCAGATGACAGATTTGACTTCCTATGCCAGTATCACAAACCTCCGAGGTAATTCTTAATATTTTTCTTCAGTTAGGTAGCTGAAATAGTATTACTGAAACAAAACTTTTCATAAGAGTTTAATGCAGCTGTAATGTCTAGAAGTTTGTTACTGACATCTGTTTTAGGATGTGAAATTATATGTCTACCTGGATTGTACCTTTCCCATGCCCCCGATATGACCTTTATTGTATAAATGTAGGAGCTCTCAGTTATTGCTCAGCACCATTTGGTGCTTGGTGTTCCTGTCTTTGAAAGTGGTTGCTCCCAGGTGACTTGGAGATTCTTCTGAAGAGATTTGGAGAATGAACAGTAGTGGAACTATGTACCAAACTTGTCATAATATTGCTCATTTGAAAGATTTCCACCCTATTCTTTGAAAGATTTCCACCCTATTCTTTGAAACATTCAGAATATTGTATGTGCTATAGGTAGCTAAACAAATATCTGTCATTATCCCTGCATCATCAGTTATTTGGCAATAAGTTTTATGGGCAGTCTTTTTCGTCCCTGATTTTCTCTCCTTTTAATAGGCTCTGCTACTTGTTCCGTGGTATATCCGAGAATATTCCTGCACTATATCTCTTCGGATTCTTTCATTATTCTAGGAGTGTATTAATTTTGTCACTTTTTTTTTCTTTTTCTTTTTTTCTTTTTTTTTTTTTTTGCTATTGGCTGTAGTCTGCTGTGTATGTTCAATGTGGGAACTTTTTTTTTCACTTTAACAGCAAAATTTGAAGAACTTACAGAAAACAAACGTAGATAGGGACTTGTGACTCATTAATTTTAGTTTGCAGTTACTTGCAGAGGTATCTCGAATCAAGTGAGTGTACATAAGTCATAGCATGCACCTATGTGCTTTTGTTTCAACTCTTGGGCCTCAGTTTTAGAGCCAGATCTTACCCACAGTTAGAAAAGATTGATTAGTTGCTAATCAAAAATCCATTTTCTGACATAATTTTCAGGTCTAAGCAAGCTGTTTCCGTCTGTAACTATTGTGCAGTTTTTAAATAACTGCATTAATATGAAGCTGTTTGTTTAGGTGGATTGTTATGTTGTCTTGCTTTTCCTGCTCAAGTCAGTGTTTAGCATGATGGTTATTGCATGGATCTTAGAAACAAAACTGCTGAATTAGCCAGAGCTTTCAGGCTGTTGACTGTGCAGAGATAATGGTGTGGTTTTGAAGTTTTGGTGACAGTTTTCTTGTAACTTGTACTATTAGTGCTGCTTTGGCCATGTCAGTAATCCCTTTTTCTTCTCACTTAGCTATGAATGGCTGCTCCCAAATTAGTAGTTGAAGTGACAAAGAGATTATTACCTCTCTCCTCACTCTGTCTTTGGTCATCTATCTTTACAGGGAGTACTAAGATTGTAAATACTTGTATGTGTGTTCTCTGACTAACAAATTCTCCTTACCTCCCTCTCCCCTTATCACTCTAAAATATTAATAAAAATAGTATACTTTCTGAATCTGTATTCAGTGAATATACTGAGTTTGACAGTAAACTGGATAATCAGCTTTTATTTGAATGGTCTTTTGACTTTCTACAGACATTTGTTACTTAAAGTTAGTGGATGTGGGCATTACTGGATAGTTACAGCTCCTGAGTTCACTTATTTCACTTATATGATTTTTGTATTTCAGGCAATAAAGCAGAGATAATTAGTGATAGTCCAGTAGGACACTTGACTGAGGTAATTTACTGGGCTGTTTATGCTTGTCTGCCTGAGACTAACTCAGGAAAAGAAGGCTGTAGTCACAAAGATAGGCTACTGAATTGTAATTTAAATGTCTTAATTTCTCTGTATAGTCTTGATTTTGTTCTTCATCTTTATGTAATACGTTCTGTGGTAATTTTCTACTTGTTTGGATTAGTAGATGTAATCCATCTGTGCACACAGAATGTTTATAAACAGTGAATTCTCTTTAAATTGGACTCTTGTCTAGCCTCAAGATTTTGTCTTTCAAAATCTAAAGCATTCGGGTTTTTACTTCCCATATGTTACACTTAGTCTTCGCAGAACTACAGTCATTGTTGGGAGACGGGGAAAAGAAAAAAGGGGTGGCTTTGTCTTAACTGAAATAATGTGTGACAGGACAAAGTGATCCTGCCTTGGTGCGTGCTGTAAGCCAGGAGAGGGGGAGGGACAGGGCTGGGCTGGCAGTTGCTGCCTGTCCCACGGAGCTGGGATTGCTCTGCTGCAGCGGGACTGACTCTGTTGCTGGGGGCATTATGAGTTAGTGGCTGTTCTGCCACTGGAGGAAGAGTTGGGATCTTCAGGTACTGTTTGTTGCTTGAAGATCCATTCCCCTGTCCAAAAGAGGAGAGCCTCAGCTTGGTTGGGACTGGTGTGTTGTTACTTGTTAGCCCATGCCAAAAGCTGACTGGTATTAATTGGAAATGTACATGTTTGTAGATGAAATCACACAGGCAAAAATTTAGAGACTATTATTTTCAGGTAAATCTGTAATTAATAGATTAAGCTACACTGGCAGAACTTGTAACCTGTGCTTTTTTCTTTCTGCAGCAGTGGGATGTATGTGACTGTTGACAATAAATAAGTTGAGTGATATAGACTGTACACAGAAGGTGGGCTCTAAGAACTTACAGTAAAAGCTGCTATGTTGTTGCCAAATGATCTGGATGACTTCTTTCTGCTTGCTTGGTGTGAATGAAACTGTGGATACTAAAAACCAAAGAAATCTTAATATATTAAACACAATTCTGAATGCTTGTTGTTTTAAGGTATTTTTTTATATTATGTTACTAACTTAATTATGTATTTAAATTACTTATTTGTTTGTTATAAATTTCATACCATCTTCAGTGAAAACTCATCTGTTACATTGTGTCCATGTGTAGCTTTCTCAGAAAGGAAATGGTTGACTTTTTATTTTGTTGTCCTCCTACCCCTGTTACCACAGTACAGGTACCTTCAAGCAAGGTTTTGCAGACTAATGATTGGATTAGTTCCAGTTTAGTAACTGGAAAGAGAGTATTTTCTGTAGACTCATAGGTGCTGATTCACTGATTCACTTCAGCAGGAACTAAAGCAGAAAGGTGTATTTCCCCTCACCTATATATGGATATGAAGTAGGTAGCAGAGGATGAGGTCTGCTAATTCCGATTATCATCTCAACAAGTAGCTCCTGACATGAAAATTATGGCATGGAAGCCAGAAAGAGTTGCTCTGTTAACTGCAATTAATATTTTATGGGACACCGTGTGTTTAGGAGTGATGAGTATCTCACACAAAGGAAGATTTGTGTGTATAGTGCATCTGAATTTTTAGTAACTTAATAACAGCTTTAGTGAAGCTATTTTCTTGCGTATTTTTTGTTCTAAATTTAATTAAAATGCTGCTTAATCACCTTAAAATGAAAACTTTTTAGTGTAAGTATGTCAAACTCATGCAATTTGAACAGTGGTTTGTGTCCTAACTCACAAATAGCTTGAAAGCCTCTGGGTGTATGTAGCCACCACTCTCAGCCCATAGGTCCCCCAGCCTGGTTGCCACAGTTGCAGTGTGCTGTGCCTGACCAGGAGATGTGCCTCAGGTGATACTAGAGTCCAGCCTCAAAATGATTTTTACTAAGGTGGTAGAGGAAACTGCAATTTCCTCTAAATTTCATTTATTTTGTGCCCCAATAGTCTTCTCACTGCAATTATGTGCTCTTTTTTTCTGCTTTAAGCTACATGACCAACTGTAAACACTGTAAGCCTAAGGTAATTAACCCACAGCCTAACTGTAAGTAATTACACCCAATGACTGCATTGGCTGATAGGAATCAGCTTGTCTGAAAATATTAATAAAAAGGTGGTTGTAAAGTCTTATGTTTCTGTTTCTTCCCTTGCTTAAAATTAAATGAGAATATAAGCAGGAGTGTGTCAAGAGAAGGGATGAATCAAACTACTTAAAAAGTTGTATTTGTTTCATTCCTTTTTTGCACCTATGAGTTGCCTTGCACATGTGTTCACAAACACAAAGCTTATTGCAACCATAAATGTTTCTATTCCACCTAGACTATTTTTAATGTATCTTGGATAGCCTTTTCAAATTTAAAGTAATTTTGGTTATCTCAAAGGAGAATAATATCTAAATTGCAACTACCCCTCTTCAACTCTAGCACTGTCCATTATACTTCAGGATCTCTCTTTTTTGTCAACAGATTGCTTTGATTTATTTTGTTGCATTGCAGATTGGTAAAATTCGTTCATTAGCTCTTTAGTGCTCACGTGATGGTTATTGAACTAAATCTGAGTAAATCCCATTGCTGTATAGATCATGAAAGTGCTCTGCAATATTAAATGGAAGTTCCCTTGAACTCATTGTAGGATAGCATACTCAGATGCATGATAAAGTTTTAAAGTCAAGATTATGTAATCAGTTGCTGGAAAGCATGTTGTAGAAACCAGATCAGCAGTGGGACTTTCTAAGGGACGTCATGTGGGACTTAGTCTATGTTTAAGAAGAATGTTTATGTAAATGGAAACCACCTGTAGTTTCAAAGTGAGAGATTAATAACTTAACAGGCTGGAACTCTTAACATATCAGCATCTATAAAAGAATTCCATTTTTTTACAGAAAACTACTGGAAATTGGTAACTATGTCTTGTTAATGTCCTTTTCCCTTAGGTGTTCCTGAGTTTGCCTGCTCCTCAGATTGTTCTGAGCCTGTGTAAATCAACTGGGCTGTGATGTGTATTCTAGCATTGCTTATTTGCCAGTAGTGAATGAAGAATCTTAAGTAATTGTGACTTGAGCCATCTCTTCTGTCTGATGGGAGAAGGCAAAATTTAATAAGTTGTATTTTATTGGTGTAATAACTTACTGAATAATTTGAGAATGCAGGTGTTTGGTATGTACAGGACATGGAGTATGTGTTGTAATCCACATTGAATCTCTTACTTTGTTATAATTCATATAAGGGTAATTTAATTAGCAGATTTTTCACTTCTGGTTCATGCGCCATTAGATTCAAGTTTTGTTTGTCAGTACCACGGATAAAATGCTATTAATGAAATCACTCTTGCATAGAAATGACCAGCGTTCATCTGCAGGACCTAGTTCTTTGGAAGCAGATTCCTTTAACTGTCTAGTGAGGGATTTTGCTTGCAAGATTGATTGTGGGAGCTGTAATAGGGAGTACAGTCTCCTGTAAGAGGGAGTTCCAAACTGTTCTGTTAGGAAATGAGCCAAAAATAGCAGTGAGGACAGACTGAGAGTTGAATGGCTCTCAAAGAGATTGTCACAATATCCACGTCCTTTTTCTGTGTTGCTGCTTTTACTTCAAGTGATTTTTGAATGGTAACAGATGACTCTTAAGTTGTATGAACTTTCAGAAAGGAAGAATAATTTCTCTTTTCTGCAAAATACATAACTCTATGGATGCATAAGCCTTTTATTCCTGAAAACGCCCTAACCACCGGACTGCAAAACTGTACTTTGTCTGGCCCAGTGAGTCTTGTGCTCTTTACTGCATGGGTGCTCAGCCAGTGAAGGTGGTACACTAACACAAACTCAGTGCTACTGTTTTGCAAAGTGAAGTAAAAAGCATTATACCTGTGGTTAAAATACAGAGATACTTCTGGGTTTGGTGTTCTATTTCATGTTATAACTCCTTGTGACATGCTTTATGGTAGATTGGTGTTGCACTGATTTGTACAAATGATCGGTTGATGCCACCTGTTCCTGATGATCATTTGAGGCTCAGTGACATTATGCTAATGCTGACTAACGAATCTTAAGAAATGGAAATTAATTTGTTTAGAAGAGTGAAAAAAGCAAAATGTAGTTAAGTCTTCAATAAACTATAATCAAGATATACTGTACTTTCCCCCCATTCTGTGCAGTGTTCTCTGTTTATTTAGTTTCATAATGTTTACTCTTTGTCCTTCAGAATACAGGCAAGTGTGACTAGCTTGTGCCTTTTTCTGCTTTTCTGTGTATTCATCTTTCTACCGAGAAACAGAGATTTAGACCCAGGAAGGTGTCTGCCAGTTGGGATAATGTTAATTTGTTTAGAATGTGAGCTTTTTGGTACCCGAAGTGAAGGTGAGAAAGCGCCCTGGAAACCCACACACTTCAAAGGTCTCTTGCTTGTGTTACTCAACTGTGAAAGAAATGTGCTGGGGCTTTCTTTCCATTGTGTAGCAAATGAGGTTGATTCTGGTGATAGAGTGGCCATCTGCATATGAAGGTATCTGTCTTGCTCTAATGTGGCATCTTTGTAGTGAAAGTGTGAATTGTTCTGATGCCTGGCCTGGAGGCTAATCCTACCAGAAAGGTGAGAGGGGAGCATAGAACACTTCTTACACCACCTTTGTTTTCCTTAAAACACAGTTTAAAATGACAATGGAGAAGTGCTTTGAAGAGTGGCATTTTTCTGTCTTGCTTCTGAGTGAGTAGTTACACATCAAAAAGCAAGGACTGGGAAGTTGCCTGCAGTTTCTTCTGAAGTGTGTTAGTTCTGTTTGTTTTAGGCGAAAGGAATTACTGGGTTAATGCATTAATATTTACTAGCTTCTATTTTCAGAATATGAGTTACTCTTGGTAGTGTCTTAAATAAGGATTTGTTCTGAGTTTGTGTTCTGGTAGTTAAAAAAATATACTGGGACAAAAATGTGAGATTTGCAAAATTGGTTTACTTCAGAGTGTACTTATATCATGTTCTTTTGACTGCATTCTACAGCATTAACTTGGAGCACACAGTATCTGTCTTCCCAGGGATGGGCCCTTTTTTCATGGGCCTAGTGAAATTTAAAGTCACTATTATATTACCTGAATTTAAGCAACTTACTGTATTGTGTTACATAATTGCTTCTAAGTACATCACAAAGATATTAATTACATAAAATATGTTATTATGTTCCTAATTTATTATACCTGACAGGTTTAGTGACACTTTGAACTTCACCTTGGTAAACAAAAAATTTTGTCCAGATCTTGTATTGTGAAATTATTTTACTTGAAGGAAATAATTTTTCTTTGGAAGTGTTAGAGCAAGATTGAAAACAAAACCTTTAGGTCACCACTCTTCCAGAAATAATTGATGTTCCTTACTCAGATTCTAGTGAATCATCTCTCCCCAAATTAGAGAGTTAATTTGAAGTGAGGAAACACATCTTTATTTGCAATCAAATGGAAGTGAGGTAGCGCCAAAGGAAAAAAAGTTGAAATTGTGTTTTGTTCTACCTAAGTCAGTTGCTCAAAGAGGAGACAATGATCCATAGATTCCTGTAATTATGTTTCTTTTCTGTCTGGGCTAGAGCTGCCATACCAGGCTCTGTGATGAGAAGGGTGATTTTCCTGCTGGTGGAGTTTCCTGCTGTTACAGATTTGACAGCTGTCATGTTATCAAATATTTCAATATTTGAAAAAATGTATTTTTCATCGAGTTGTTACACTAATAAAAATAAAGCTCAGTTTGGGCTGTGGACAATAAAGGTTTCAGAAGTGTAATACTGCCTTGAAGATTACTGGCTAAGTCATCCCTAGCCCTCATTCCTGCATTTGTGGTTGTTTCTGTCTGTGGGCAGCACTGCAAAGGTAGATCTTTGGAAAAGGCATCTTAAGGTAGACCATAGAATTTTTGCCTTTGGATTTGAATCTGTATTGAAGAACATTCACCACAGAACACTCTCCCTTTCCAAATCAGCTCTTTTTGCTCACGCTGGCTTCAGGGCAATCACACCCCTCTCCTGGGGGGTGTGAAAGCTGTGGGTTTGGGGGTTTGCTGCTATACTTACTGCCACTGAAATAGTGAGCAGCTTTGTTAGGCCTGGCATAGTGCTAATGAAATGTGATGGTCATTAAGTGTTTGATGGGAATGACCTACTCTTCCAGCTATTTATTTTGGAGCCATCAAGCTGGAGATCCTGAAACTGTGGTGTGCAGTTTCTCGTCTTTTGCAAGTGAGGGATTTGCAGCATTTCAGTGTGGTTCAGTCTCTGCCACTGTTCATGATGATGATATTACTTGCATAGAGCATATGAAGGTGCTTTTAGTCAACACCTTATCACAAAGTTTTAGTGGTTTCTTGGGATTTTTTCCTGACTCACTGGATTTTGAGAAGTAATTGATTTAGAGCGTATATGAAAAGTTTAATGCCCATTAAGTTATTTGTTCATTTTTTGACAAGTTGAGAGTTTGTGGAGGATAGAAGGTTTGCAGTTTGTAAATTTCCCATAACTTTAAAAGCTTTTTTCTGTCAGCTAATTTGTACTTAATGACTATTCTGTTGTTGCTGTATAAAATATCATGTGAACATGTCTGCTTAACCATTTGCTGTTCACTATGGTGGAAGGCATCACAGCTGTTTATATTATAATACCATCTTATCTGCTTTTTTTTCTGAATTGTTTGTATAACCTTGAGTGCTGCTAATTTTAATCAGCATTGTATTTTTTTAAAAAGTGCTCTTTTGAGAAAGTTGCATAATCTACTGAACTAAGAGGTAACCTTAGAGGTGTGCAATAGCGAAGTGCAATGACCTTTTATGTCTTATCCCTTTGGTTCTGTGAAAACTGCACTACACATATTTATGTCTCAGTCTTCAAGGCCTGCTTGATTATTGTGTAGTATGATTGCACGTAGTTTACTTAATTTTACATAAATATTTACAGAGAACTTAGAGAATGGATGTTTTACGTGGGACTGGGGGAATTTTGTCTTACGCATTCCATACTGTGATGTTTAACTTGTTCCAGAAAAGAAGTGTTGAATTTTCATGTTCTGAATTTATTTCTGTGCCAAAAATTTTGGCTAATATGCTTTAATAATGAAACTTCCAACTTTTATATTTCAGCAAAATTCCAGCATTTCTGAATGTGGTGGATATTGCTGGCCTTGTGAAAGGAGCCCACACTGGACAAGGCTTAGGAAATTCCTTCTTGTCTCACATTAACGCCTGCGATGGGATCTTTCATCTGATGCGTATGTAAACTTATTACCTGTTTTCTCCAGCTTAAGGACAGCATTGTCATACTGTAATTAATAACTGCGGAGCAAATATCCATTACGATTTAATTTCTACCGTTCAATTCAAAGCCATCAGGTCTTGGGTTTTTCCAGCCAAGACAATCCTCTTCCTCTGCTATCTAACAGCTACACTTTTCTTCATTAGCCTTGTACTGAAGACGTAAGAGGAAACTGGGTTTTTGGAAATCTGCAGTAATGATGTGTCATTTTCTTTTGCCAGCAGTGCATGACAGTTTATTTGTTTAATTTCATGAAGGAGGAGGAATGGAATGTGTTAATAAAATGAAAGTAGAAATCTGCTGCTTTTGTAAATCCTTAAACTTTGCAGATCCTGAGGGGATGAAGTTTCTTTGTTGCCTTTTACCAGCATTTGGTCCAAGTTCCTGATGAGCTGTGTATCTTTGGGAACCAGTGCCCTGAAACCAACTGTCAGTTTCCAGCCTGGTGGGTGGACACTGAGCACTGAATCCCTGCAGTCCCCTTAGTGGTTTAAGAAGTACTCAGGCAGACTGCTGCTGTTCAAGGGCAATAGGCAGGGGACTGGAGGGTGAGACTTGTATGCCAGCAAGCTGGAATGGAGGTGTTGTTGAAGATGAAAAGAAGACAAGAATGATAAAATGTTGGTAAGAAGAGCTGTAACAGGAAGTGATCTGGGGATTCTGTGTTTTCAAAGCATGAAAAATTCAGTGTTTCTTTTCATTTTGATTTGATCTGGAACACATTTTCACCTTTGGGCACTGAAAGTGTTGCTCCCTGTCTTTATGCTGTTGTGATATGCACTACTACTGCCTGTGGTAATGGCCAGCATAGGAAGCGGAGTCCTTCAGAGAATTGGTCTTTTTCTTTTTTATGGATGCCAGGCAGGAAGTCAGAAGCAGGTCATTGTGGATTTATGCTGTAGACTTCAAGCTCTGCATGCCTGAGTATATTGAAGAAAGGCTTGTTAGCTTTGAGTTAGCTTGGTTCAGTTGGTAATTTTGCTGAAAGCAGTTTTTAACCAAATTGTCTTAATTAAGGTAACAATAGATAAGAATGTGGCTTGATAGGAATGGAGTTGAATATGATGAGACAAACTTTGGGTAGCTCACCAAAGGTATTTTATAGTTCTAGGCTAAAGGGTTTGATCTTGCTTTCTTGTGTAAAACTGTGTTTTCTTTAGGACAGAAGGTTTATTTGTGGGGTTTTAGCTGCCATAACAGAATACACTGTTGTTACCTCTTTGTGTTCTGAGATGTTTTTTGGAGAAGGCTGTTGCCTATCAATGGGTGCACCACAAGGTACACAGGTGAGCTGTTACATGACATAAAGCTGAGGAGAAATGTTTCCAACTGGCTAATTCTCTACTTTCTGTACTTCACTTAAAAAGAGACCATTCCCCCATCTTGAAATGGCTGTGGATTTTCAGCCTTCAAATTTCCATATCCTTGTTAGACTGTTACTTTTCCTGAGATACATGGTTTTAATTAAATCAATAAAAACATTGTTTATGTGTCTAAAGTATATTTTAATATATGCAAAGAAACATATATGCAAAGGCAACATATGGCAACCACACATGGGAGGGTAACAGGACAAGTAAGAGGAGAGGTAAGTTTGTGTTGAGCACCACTGTATTTTTTATACATGATTAGTGACAGTATGAAGTAGATTGTCTTAGCTCAGCAAACAAGGCAATTAAGTTTCCCCCTGAAGAACAGAGCAATCCATTCTTTGGTTATGATACTTTCTGTAGATTTTTTTTTTTTTGTAGAAGTGCACAAAGTGGAAATGATTTACTGATACTTATACTAAACCAGTTGGTTTCCATACACTTAAAAAGAAAACTTTCAGGTGTTCTCCCAGTTTCTTAGAGGTAGAGTTATACTTTACTTTTGGTCACACCCAGTTATGAATACCTCAGATAGATGTAGTTGCTTACTTAGTGGCCGAGTGAATGGGGGATGTAATTTTGAAATGGTTGTCTGTCCTGGATAGTGGTGTTTGCAGTCCCATAGTAACTTGACATGTGCTTTAAGGTACTTACAGCTTTGTTCATCTTCCAAGTTTCGCACTTTAATTTGAAACATTTCTGACAGTTCTCCTCTCCATGTTTCAAGTGTACTGCAGTTTTAACTCGGGCAGCAGTGTTTTCAGTGGTGACAGAAGGCAGGCTGTTTGGAGGTCATCATAGTATTTCTTCCCCAGTTTAATGGCTTTAATCACCTTTCAACTTTTATGGCAGATCAGTCACAAGTACTTGTAGAAAATTGCTTTCTTTGTATGGTGAACTGTAAATGGCAACTTTGTTACAAATGTAAATTTACAAATTACACTTTAACAATGCTTCAGTGAGGAAAATGGTAGATATCAGTATTAAGTCCCTGCTCTGTCTCTCTCAAGGTTTTGCATGTATGGATGTTAAACAGCCAGAGTTCTGCATGTTTTTGAATTTCTCTTCTCACTGATATTCTGCAGTCCTAGTTTTCTAGCAAATGTGTTCCACATTTTTCTCTTATTTTTAGTTTCTTTAATGAAATCCAGTCTCTTCAAAGGTACAGAAATTGGGAGGAAGCTTGTCTGTAAAAGTACTTTGCTGTCAAATGCTCCTTTTCAATTAATTTAAAAAACATTAGGGTTGGATGCCCAATGTTTAAAGTAGGGCAGGCAGCATTTGGGTTTGGCCTGTGCCATCCCCTGTTGTGCCAGTCCTGCAGAGAATCCTGTGAACCACCTGTGGTGACTCAGTGCTGGGGGAGTGCAGGCAGGTAGGGCTGGGAGACTCCTGCTTTGCTGCTCTGGAAGTGCTCTGACTTCACAGCAGAGGAGCTCCAGCTGCCTTTTAGCAGCAGGATGGGGAGTTTGGTAACTGATAATCTGTGAAATCTTGTTCTTTGTGATAAGAGTGAAAGAACTATGAAGCTAGGTAAACATCCCCTGCTGTCTTACGGAAGTGACTGGTGTGACCAATGCAAATGGGTTCCTAGAAAGCTTTAATTGCTTTTACTCCAGTTTTATGTTTGTTAAAACTGGAAGTGTTTAGTCCACCCCCTGGTTCTGCCTCCTTCAGGGTTTTAGCTAACTTTCAAAGCTGTTTGTCATTACTTAAAGCTTTGATAGCTATGAATCATGTCAGTTGAGCGTAGTTTATTCTTACTTGAAAAAAGCACTAATCAAAACTGAGTTTGACAATATTTTTGCAGATTTTTGCTCAGCATTTAAAATCAAGTTGACTTTATTTTTTTTACCATCATGAAGATTAATGGTAACTTTTAGTAATACTGCCAGTGTTTTGATTTGCCCACAAAAATCAAAGTGATGATAAAGTTATTTAACTGAATAAAATGCTTCCTCTTTTTTCACTTATTTTTTTGACTTCCTAAAAAAAGTGTGTATTTTCTATGTAAATATTCTAATTAGCTGTAGCTTTTATATACTTGAGGCATGATGTGTTTTCTCCCCATGTTCTCTAACAAGAAACCATACCTGCTGATTGCTGCTCCTGGAATTTGAGGAGCTGTGTGAGGATATCACTTAGCCACACTCTGCTGCACAAACATTTCAGTGAACAAAGTATAGCTTATATCTCATCCTTTCAGCATATGTGTTCTGTGCTTTGGGAATCACAGTGGCTCAGTTTATGCAGCTGTAGCTTGGCTCTGTTGCTTCTTATATCTGAAGCTGTTTTTTTCATCTTTGTAATGTGTCAAAATTCACCTTGAAATGATGCCTAATGTTTTAAGACATATCTGTCTTAGAAAGTTGTATTGTCTGACATATTTTGGTTCAACTTTTTGACGATGTTTTGGTTTTGTTTTATATTACTGAGTGTAATTGACACCTGTTAAAAACGGGTTGTCTGTTTACAAATACAAACCTTTCACTGCTCAGCTACCAAAATATAAAAATTTCTGCACATACCAAACTTCTTAGTGTTACACAATCAAGGTGTATTGATGTATGCTATTGAGTAGATGATAGTTCCTGCTGAAATTTTCTCTTCTTACTTACTGTTGGAGCAACTGAATTAAAGTTTAATGAAATGTTTGCAATGGCTCATAGTTCAGCCAAACTTTCAGTTGGCTTTCAGTAACTTCTCCATAATAAATCCAGACATTGTGAAAGCTTTCAAAATTAACTGGCAGTTGAATCTGTGTATTAACCTAATGCTTGTGGGTTTTTTGTTTGTAGATTTGTTTGTTTGGGATTTTTTCAGTTAAATATTGTACAATGTTTTGATTTTGAGAAATGGCTTTGCTTAGGAGATTTTTCTGATCAGAGTTATGAAAATGGCATTCCTCTACTGCTCTTAGCAAAATCATCACCAAAAGTGAAATAATTCATATTTGCAAGACTGTTTTTGTGTTGCATGTTGCAATTTCAGAATGCCAGGTCACAGAAAAAAAACAAACTAGGGGTAATTGTCTTAGGCCATGTGTTGCCTGTCTTTAAATTTTACGTTTCCACATTCTGATACTATGCCCACTGCCTTGGAAGGGAAAGGGAGGCTATTCATATTTATGGAGGTACATACAAATTTACTTATCATTGGTTTTTCCTTACCAAAAAAATGCTTTTGTTGCAGGAGAGGAGGTTGCTTAGCTGTGTTGTACTTCTGAGCTTTCATTCATGCAGATCTCCTCTCTACAGCAGCAGTTTTGTACCTGCAGGCAGAAGCAGAGTGCACGTGTAGTGAATGATCCCTGGCTGCATCTCATCAAGCCTTTGCAACCCTCTTGGTGCTGTACCACATTCTGTGGTAGTGAGCAAGACTGGGGACAGTCCCTTCTTAAAGCAGGTGAAGTTAATCTCTGAGGCAAACAGCATCTTAGAGGAGACTTCCATATAAATCTTCATTCCCCTTTTGGTAATGTGAAGTAAAAGGAAGCATGTTTGAATAAACTTTTTTTTTTTCATTTGGGTGCAGTGTTCCGTTTGAGGCAAAAAACCTCCACAAAATGCCTGATTAAAAAGGGATTTGAAGAGACAATGAACCATGGAAGACTTATTCCTAAGAAGTACTGCGATAACACAAGATTTCTTGTAGGGAAACACATGGAGTTGTCATTAGTGCCAAGTACTAACTTTTAGCCACCTTGGAGACCTAGTGCTGTCTAATGCTGTTGGATTTTTCTCACTGGATCGAAGAATGGAAGCACAGCAGACTTTTTGCTCAGAAATAGTGTTGGTAGAGAGAAGAAATGTTTGCTCAAAGAAGCTTCTTGAGAAATAACCATTTAGGATTGGAGCGTTTGTGCAGCACCCAGCAGCAGAGGCAGTGGATGTAAAGGAAACTGAAGTAGATTACAAGCCAGAGCAGGCATCACAGTGGCTGTTGTCTTTTCTATGTGCCTACTCTTCAATACAAGAACATGGAAAGAGACTTAGGATAATGGCCGATGCTTAAACACAGTTGTTTGTAGAAGGATCTGAAGAGCAGAAAAGAGCCTTGTGTGTGCTTTGGATACTACTACATTATTGTCCAAAATGTTGGTAGTGGAATTAAAGGACCAGGATGGGATTCTTGTGAATATTCTCTCATCTTCCCTTCAATTGCTACTACTTAGAAACCTACACCTGCAAGAGGGAGGGAGACATTTTGTACACCAGCATCCTGTTTGATAGATCAGTGCCAGTGCAGGATCAACTAGCTTAATTTGGCCAGCTGTGGAAAACTTTTAACTAATCAGATTTTTCACTTAGGCAGGAAGATAATTACAGGAAGGGCACTAACCTCTTATGCTGAAAATTTGCAGAAGAATATTGCAAGATCTGTCACTGTCCTTGAACATAATGTTAGTGTGTTTGAGATGCAGGAAATCGCATTATAACATCATCCCAATCTCCTGTTTTATTGCTGGTGTTTCTTTTCTTTTGGTTTGTGTACATGAACAGAATTTGTGGGTTTATACCTCAAAGCTGTTTGTAATATTCTGTTAGCAGCTTTGTCTCCAGCAGAGGAGTGAATTTGTTTTCCTGGGTATGTGGGTGCAGATTGTGGAACAGGTGCTGGAAAATTGTCAACTCTGTAGTGAGTTAGCCTTTGTCTTTATTGAACAGTAAATTACATTGCCAGACTAAGTAAAACTGATACCTAAGCTTTAATCCGTGTTCTCTAAGGCTGGATAGTTACAGTTTAAAGCACAAATAAACTCAGGTAAGTGTTAAAATATGTTTCATTCTCAAATTTCTCACAAATACTTCTGCTGAGAGCTGAATAAGCTTCCTCAAATATATGGATATTAGGAGCAAGAAATTATATGTATCATAGTAATCTATGATAATTAAATAAATATCTCTCAATGATATACTTCTTCAGATAGAGAGTACTATGAATGTTCAAACATTGTTACTAATCAAACAGTCCAAAATTTGTTTTATTTTGAGGTTGCCTCTTGATGTCTCAAATTGAATCTTGATTGTGTAGTACCTAGGAGATTTCAGTCTCAAATATTATAAAGTCTGTAATTTTATTTAATTACTTATTGAGAAAGCCAATTACTCTTCATGTGTTCTTGTCTAGCCTTTATCATAGTTTGATAATGCTAGATTTGTTGTATTGGACTAATTGAAGTGACAGTGGATTTTGGAATCCACTTTGTCATTCATCTTTAGCGTAATATCCTATGTCTCTTTATGTCCAGTTCCCTTTTTTGTATCAGAACAGATGAAAACATGAAATTTCCTGTCTAAAGGCCACCACCCTTGCTAGAGTAGCAGCATCTAATGCCATTCTATTTATAGATGGAACTTGTTAAGTTTCCTCAGCAGGGACTTAAAGCTATGACCTTGTAGGCTAGAAACAGGAGAGCTACCTACTGAGCTACAAGGGCAATCTCTCAATTCTAAAGAATACATAGAAAATTTCTAATATACTGTACTGTGAGTCATAAAGTACTTGACCAGTAAACCCTCCCTCCCCTGAGAATAAAGACCAAGCAGGCTATCTTACTGAGTCATTGCTAGTATTTGACCTACGACTACTTTTATTATAGTTCTGTGTGTGTGATTTGGCAGTGTGTAATTGCTATTTAGACAATGCAGATGAGTTTTTCCTTAATATTTCAAAGAAATCGTCAATGTTTGATAGAGTTGGGGTGTTCAGGTGACTGTTTCTGAAATTCATGTTTACCTGTTTGAATGGGTGTCTTTGATGATGTAGAGTATCCTGACTTTTTAAAAACAGTGATAGTGTAATAATTTATTAATAAATTTTTATTTGTTGGTTCATGGACTTTCTTGAAAGCTTGAAGGGAAATGTACTACAGATGGATTTGTTTTGTTTTTCTAATATGAAATGTGAAAGCCTGTTTTCCTTTGGTTAGAGGAAGGCTACCCCAGAAAAGGTAAAGTAAAAGTTCTTTGCAGAAAGATAAGTGACTGAGTGTTTTCACTTGCATTAGCTGCATGACTGTATTGAAAAGGTGAGTAGTCTGTAAACTGAGAATATTATAGCATTCCTTTCAGAAAGTTGAGAAAGTGTATGTTTTGTTTTTTTTAATCCAGAGTTTTAAGGAAAACTTTAAACTAGAGAGGTTCCTTGAAGCACTTCTGTTTCTCCATTGTGTAGATCTATGCTCTGACACAGCTGAGGGCAAGGGCTGCCCTGGGTTTGTAAAGAGCAGTAAGAGTTTGCTGTTGCTGCTCAGGGGCTCTTTATCACTGTCTCTCATTGCTTTGGAGTGGAATATGCAGGTGAGTCAAGACCAAATGAGCTAAGGTGATAATTTCCAAGGCTTATGTGACTTCAATATTAAAATAGACAAGGAGCAGTTCACATATCTGATCACTGTGTACTGAACAGTGGAGTAACTACTGCAATTGAAGACCAGGAGGAATCCTGGCTTGCTTTGGCTTTCTTAGTCTGGCTGTAAGTTACTTACCCTAGACAAACTAAACAAGGCTTCTGGGTTAATTAAGATATACTGTTCTAAGACAATTAATATATACCGCCTTTTTGTTCTATGTCAAGCAGATTTGTCTGAGATCCTTGGGTTGTCACTTTAGAGTTCCTTTGTCTTTACCTTTGAGAGTTTATGAGACTTAAGTAAACTAACAAAAAACTGCTCTGGTTCAATTTCCTTTCAGAATTGTTATTTATTGGAGCAGCCTGGTTTCTAAAACAGCCAAAATGCCACTTTTAGAAAAACAGATGTCTGTTCCTTTCCAAGACTTACATTGTGCCAGACTTCTGCGCTGGATGGGAAGGTCTTCTGTGAGCTGAAGTGGCTCCATACTCCAACACCTTTTCTCATGGATATGCTGCCACTTTCTTCTGTGCTGTTGGAACTGATTGTGAAGCCGTGTAGTAAAAGGGTTTTTTGGATCTTAAAAATAACCAAATTCTTCTTGCTGGGTTATTTTAAAAATAGATAATTTCTCTAATCAGATTAATATATAATACGGCAAACAGTCATGCTGTTCTAGCTGGGGGAGCGTTAAGCTGAGATTGGTAAGATGAAAAATATTTGTAAAAAGGCAGCCTTAGGAAATATGCCAGTTGCATCCCTTTTTTTCCTCCCCTTTTTTCTTCTAAGTTTACAAGACTTAAGGATGTTTTCTTTCAAACCTTGCATGTTGTCCACTGGAGTCTGAAGAAATCTGACTTTCTTACAACTGTTATTTATGCTGAGATGTTATTTAGATGCAGGGTTTGGTTGCAGATGTGCTTTTGTGCTGTTGTAATGCTGAAGTATTGATGTGGAAATCTGTTGACTTCTTTTGGTGAGCCTTCAGCAAAGATAGTTGGTATGTTTTCAATATGCTTTCCAGACTTTCTCTTCTGTCCTGATGAAGTCCAGCTTTGGCTGAAGTTGAAGTTTTGCTTTTCTACTTGGGTTTACAAGGAGTTGTGTATTAGTCAGTTATCAATGGCATCTCAGCAGAAATTCTTATGGCCTGTGGGGTTTTTTTCTATTTGGAACTTGTCACTCTGGTATTTGCTCCACTCAGTTTCTTCTAGCTACTTTTTAGTGTATTTCAAGATGAATTTTTGTCCTGGTATTTTCTGCGCAAAACAGAATTAACAATGGGCTAAATTTAAATGCTGAGTGTTTATCAGCAGTAGTTGCAAGAGCTGCTTTGGAAACTGTTGCTTTAGTTCTGATGTCCAGGGTCTCTAGCCTCAAACAACACCCTGGAGCCTCTGTGCCTGAAAACAATTAACAAAATATCAAGCCAAACTTTTTTTTTTTTTTCCCCCAAATACTTCAGAAATGCTACTTTTGGTTCTTACTTTAGGTTTTGCAGTTAAAGTGAGGCATTATCTGTTGTTGATAAAATAATAAGATGATTCTTCAGAGCCTCAGTGTTTAGATATGTAATTCAATTTCTGCATATTCAAGTAAAATATGATTCATTTTTTTCCTTTAAAGTTAGTTTAGAGACTTTCTTTACAAAATCAAACAACATCCCTTCTTCCTTCTCTCTACATTCTTCATCTCCCCACTCCATCATACAGGTTTTTCTCCTGATAGGGGTGATGGCAGAAGCTTCTGTACCTCAAACTCACTTTTTTTAGTTAAACTTTTAAAATATGTTTGAGCATGGGTTTGTATTTCAGTACTAGCCTAGATAGCTGTTACTGAGATAACAGTTACTGCATATTTTTATGCACCCAGCTTTGGTAATTTGATGTGAAAATTAATGTGTCAAAGCTAAATAGCAGCAGGAATGGGAAGCTGAGTGTGTGAAAGTTTAAGACTCTGTGTTGGACTCTCTGAAGTGTCAAAAAGCAGAAAAAATAATCCAGTGAATGTCACCATAGAAATTGTGTGTGTGTGTCTAGTGTACAAGATAAGAAATATTGATGTCATACTTTTAAATTGTTAGGGATGGCATGGTGAAACTGCCATGCAGAAGAGAAAGTCTAATATGTTGTGTGTGAGTTTAATCTATCCAAACCAGCAAACACTAAAATATTTTAATCATAAGCAGATGAATATTTCATAGCTTAATTACAAGGCAGAATGTAAAGATTGTTTTCGTATTCTTATTGCATTTTTGTCTTCTCAACTTACCTTCCAGTTTTTTAAAAATGTAACAAAATCAGTGAATAACGCTCTAGGTTATTTTATTTTAGTTTTATTTTTTTAATCTGAATTCTTTGTGTTTATGACGTCTTTTATTTTGCTTTGGAGTCCTTTGCACTTAAATGCAAATGTAAATGAAGTGTGTTCCTCTGTTCTGTGCCACATAGCTGCTTTAATTATTTTTTTTAGTAATTGTGTGCGTAAAGAAAGCAAAACTGTTCATTGGACTGTGCAGTATTTAGAAAAAAACCACATTGTTTCTGTAATGCCACTTTTGGCCCAAAACTACACTAAGCAACAACTGAAATGCATCACTTTCAGTTGGTTTTAAGACTTGAAAATATTCTTACAGAATTTTCTGTCCAAGAGTACCACGATATTCAGCTGTTGTTTGAGATGGATATAGAAAATACAGTCAGCAAGAAAATATAAAATTTTTTGTCTTAATCCAATTTTAATTTATATATCACTAGATTTAAATATTGAGTGCTTTGTGCAATTACAAAACGTTGTGAGTGTAGGCAGAGCTCAGGTCAGTGGGATCCAGAACTTTACTTCAGTTTCTGCTTTTAACAAAATAATGGATAATTTTCCCTGAGCCATAGTTCATCTTTGTAGTTAGTATGTTGAGCTTTTATTTGTAGAGATTGTTTAGTCATTATGATAAAACATATTTTTAAAATTTTGGTAATGAAGAGTTAAAAAGCTCTTAGTGTTTTCTTTTTATAAGCCACCTGTTGCCTTAGATGCATAAATATATGAATTCGAACAAAGTGCTCATCACTTGTCAGCCATCAGTGGCAGCATAAAAATTACTTGTGGTGCTTGCTTTGCAAGAAGTTCTTTTGTGTTTGTGACATCAGCTTTGTTTTATACAATTAAAGTATTACACGCTAGAATAATCTAAATTGCAACCACTAAATGGTGATGTAGTTCTTTTTTCATAGAGCTGAATTTGTTTACTGGTTGTATACAGCTATTGACTACTGTTTAACATGACATGTCCCTTTTGCCTAGAACAATCTTTGGAAAAGGTGTTTTTTTGTGTCCTGTGCTTGTCTTCCACCCCCTCTATTCCTCCTCCCTTATCCATTATGGAGAGCTTTTCTCGTACTTTTTTTAACAAGTAGATAAAAATACGTTAGGCTTCAGCATTTTTGGGGTTTTTTTTGCAACTAGCAAATTAGTGGCACATGATGATATTGCAACAGAGAAAAAAGCCTTGCATTGAAGTGATCCGGACTGCAGGAGATGTTTTGTTCCGTATGAACACATTTTGACGTGAACAGAATAGTTTTTGTTTGCACAGTTTAAAATAAGACCCACAGGCAAAACACATTTTTCTGCTTTGACCCTACTGTACAGGTACCTACTGAACAGCTTTCTCTGTTGGAAGTACCTAATCTGTGATGTTCTGTTCCTCTGTTATTGCTGCATTTTTCTTTGATTTACATGTCTTCCCATTTTGAAGTGAATGGGAAGAATTTGCATGTGACTTGGCTATGATTTCTTAAAGTTGTTCTCCTTGTATTAAAACAGATATTCAATGCTGTAAAAATCCATGGAAAAATCTGCTGTCCCCTTCTCAAATTACACTGTATTGAATAAAATGTGATATTTATTTTTTTGAAAATTCAACCAAGTGGGTGAAATCAGTATAGTTTTTTGTATGTTGGCTGAGTATGCAGCAGGCCTTTCTTGCTCCCCGTAACCTTAGGAAAGTCATGACATCTCTTCAAAATTTCCATCTGCTTGAAGTCAGGTGAGGCATAGTTCCAATTTGAAGAAATGAGGCTATAACTAAGCTATTTTATTGCTGACTTTTGTATTCAATTGCTCTGTTTTTGGAAGGAAAAGTGACTACTGTGTAATACCATATTAATTTTTGTGCAGGACTTACTGGGTCTGCTGAATCTGTGAGAAAATCTCTGTGGCTGCATACTAGTCCTGCAGCATAAAAGGCTCCCTTTTCCTTGGGCCTAAAGCCCTGAGACAGGAGCATATAAATTCAACTTCCTATTCTTTCACACTGGTCTAGTAACTTGCCTTTCTGAGGAATAATCCAAGTTAGAGATTTAGATAGAAATTAAATTAAAAGTTACTTACAGTCAGATAATGGCTACAGCACTGTCCCAACAATAATTGTGTGGGGATGGGATATGAAAAGAACATAAATGGAAGGTAAAGACCATGCAAAACAGTATGAAAAAATGCAGTTCTCATATATTCTCTTCGCATACAGTGGCTTTGATAAGAGTATGATTATTTTTAAACTGATAAGCCATTAACAATATTCACTTTATTAAGATACTTCAGTTTTATTATTCCAGCATAGTTCTAAGCTGCTAACTGGCTGATTAGTAATTCATGCTCTCATCCTTTCGCATTTTCCTGTTTTCATTTTTCCTAAAATGTGTATATAAGCAACTAGGGAGAGAGAACAAAAGTGACCTTTTAAAGTACTTCTATATTTTTTCCAAGGGTGCAGTTCTGTTTAGTCATACTGTGTGATTCAAATTCCATGAATTGCAGTCAAGTTCTGCTCAGTGTGAATGAAGATGGCTGGGTGTGAACCTTGACTAATCAGTATATATTTATAGAAAATGAAAATAAATATCTTCCTCTCTTCTGTATTGATTACTTTTGCAGACTCATGTTAAGGTGACTGTACCATTTAGAGTGAGTAATTTAGCGTATGAGTTAATTGATCATTTACAAATCAACCTTCTTCTTGTGAGGAGATAGATTGTTTCCTTCTAGTTGATTTGTTGCACACAAAAATAAAATAACAACACACATATACTTGTTTAAATTTAATTTTTCCTCTTCTCTGTATGGGTTCACTGTGAGTGGTTTTGAGTATTAATGGATGCAGTTGCACTCTTAAATAGATAATTGGGGGGTGTGGTGGTGTAACTGTAAATATTTTTCTTATGGAGAAGTATTCCAGTGTCATTGTTGACTTGCTTTAGCCATTGTTGGGGCTGGGAAGTGCACTGTGAATAGGCCTAGCAGAGCAAAGGTACTGCCAGCTCAGTTGGCTGCTCAGCTTTTCAGTTGTCTTGCTCACTTAACTTCAGCACGGTTTCAGTTACTAAGAGAAGATAAAACCATTCAGAATTATTTAACAATATGCTTTTAACAAAGCCCCTTATTTTTAAAAAAAGTGTAAAGATATTATTAAATTTTCATTTTCCTCCTATATGGTTAGTGTAATGTTGCCATGCTAAGGTATTTTGACTACCTGGTCTTTTCCTAGTCTTGCTGTAGATGGAAACGTGCAGGTAGCTGGTCAGTGAATTAAGGGAACCAGGGGAACAGTGTGTCCAAGTGGTGAATGGATGTGTCCAGTGTGCTTCCCACCCTGGTGCCTGGTGGATGTCTGGATTCCCTGAACAGGGGGATGAGCTGGTGGCTACAGGCTCTTCCCTCCTCTGTGCCCTGTGCTTCCCCTCGCTGTGCAGGCTGCACCGCTTCCTTGTTTTTGGCTGTCCTTGTGTTGTGAACGCATGGGAGCCTTATTTGGAAGAGGGAAGATGGGATTCTCAGGAAGAGTGATGCTGAGAAGCCTGCAGGCATTGCCTGCCTGGAAGGTGCCCTTAGCTGCTGCTGTATGGACAGTTTGGTGCAGAACACCAGTGTTCCCAGCTTGTGTGTTGTGGTATACAAGGAGTCCTTTCATCTGGTTCCCATGAACAACATTCAAATTCCCTCCCTGCTGGACAGAAATGCTGCTTTTGTCAGCTAAAAACATCAGGTTAAGCTTTTCTCTCATCTCTTTCTGTTTATGATTTTTTTTTTTCCAGAATGCCTCTGCATGTTGTTTGCTGATTTAAGGGGGTTTTTTCCCTTCCCACTTTTGTTTTCTTGCTGTGTAACAGCAGGGTGATGTTGGTTAACGGGATTTTGTACATCAGTGGTGCTATTTACTAGAATGTTGTTAATTTACTGTATTAGAGCAGTGAAAACATGAGAAATTATAATTTGTTTGCATTCTCAGAGAACTAAAAGCTTTTTGACTGGAAAGATATCTCTGGAACCACTGCAGCTATAGGAAAATTGTTTTAAGTTGAAATGTTAAATTTGCTGAAATTTGATAAGTTAGTACAAAGCAATTTCAAATCTCATCCGTAAAATCACCGTGAAGTTACTTTTTTTCCCACCCTTTTTAAACTTTGCCTTGGAGAACAAACAACATTCTTTGTTTCAGAACATGTGTAATTATGTGGAAGTGCATTAATTCTGTTTTATACAAGCACTGCCTCGAAATACTTCCACATAACTAATATTCAGCATTTTTGAGAAGAAGGAACCTTTTGGAAATCTTTGGTAAGGGTAAATACTACTTGCATTTAAATGCAGTTTGAATTTTTGAGGCAGTTTGAATTCATAAATCAGTATCATATGCCACCAGTTTGCATGTCTTGATGGAGTGAGTAGCTGGGTAAGCTGGGCTTTGTTTGGGGTGGCAGTGTGGGGGAGAAGGGCAGATGCAGCTGCATCTGAGAGCAAGGCTGTGTTCCTGTGGAATGCAGACAGGGTCTAACTGCCTCTCTCAGGAGGAAGGGATACTGTAATATTATCAGCAATGTTGTATTGAAAACAAGTAACTGAAAGCACATTTTAAAGGGACAGATGATTTAAATGATTCAGAGAACATTTCTTATGTTAGTAATCAGCAAACCACAGAGAAATTTGCTTGTGATCAGAGTTCTGATTTTTCACCAAAATAGAAAGTCTAGTCAAGGGTAATCCATCTTCTGTTCACCTAACATGTTTTTTCTTAGCTATATTGCCTACCGATTTATTTAAAGAAAAAGATTTTATATGTGTATGTACTAGGAAATAAATGCCAGAATGGAAACTTAACAGCTTTATAGCTTTTTGGAAGTTTCCTTCTTCTACAGTAGCATCTCAAAAAATTTAGAAACTTTTTATAGACACAAATTGTTTGAAAAATAAGCATTCAGTTAATGCTGGCTAGCTGAAAAGCAGAATTAATCCTGTTTTCACAGCATTGCAACAGCTATGCTTTCTTCAAACTTTTTAAAATTTGATACCACAGAAGTCTCTTGTTGATTTGTTGTGTGTTTCTTCTAAACTTTTTGAAGTTTAAGCATGATATTTTCAAAAGATCTGAAACAAGGTTTTCCTGCCATATCAGAAGGAAATAGTAACACTTCCATTCTGTGTTATGTGATATAGTTAGGTTTTTATTTTAATCTCTGATCTAATTTAGGTAAGAACATTACATTACATAAAATGTACGTACAGTGTTCTGTATCAAGTTGTTACAAAATGAGAAAAATTAAACAGTGAACTGTATTTTTATAACAAATTCATTTAGAATCATAAGATTACTTTAAAATAGGGTGTAACTCTTAAGGAATCCTCTATCAGATTCTCCTCCTTGAACTAGCAGGGATGTGAAATCTAGTAGAACAGTTCCAGCCTTTGGCTTGCTCCTGTCAGCTCTGTCCTCTGGGCACAGGGTGAGCAGGCTGTAAGTTGCATGAAACTGCTCGAGGGGATGGTGGTGCCTGTCTTGCTGGGCTAGGGGGCATCTATAGCAGTAGTGTTTGAGGCATCAATGTCAATGTTTGAATATTGTGTGTGCCTTTCACATATCCTTTGAAATTTGGGGAGTTTTGTCATCTTTCATGTATTGTGAAGAAGTTTAAATATTGTGGCTCAGCATCTTCTGAGAGTCTACTAGTGTTAGTAACCCTAAAATAATTCCATCTCTTTTTTTTGTAATAATGATAGCCCCTTCAGGATAGATGTGGTTCAAGACAAATGCTACATGATAGCTTTTGGCAAAAAATTGCAAGGAACCCTCCTACAGTAATTGGATGAAAGTTTTTTTATACATTTAAGGGCATCTGATGGACAAGGATTTGCTTCAGAGACTTCAGAAATTGGCAGAAGCATGATGGCCAGTATGATCTTTTTCTTTTGAAGAGTTTTGAGATGGAGAAAGTCTTCATTCTGTCTAAGAATGACTTTTAGGTTTATTTTATCAGGAAAATAAGACTAGAGTCAAACCAAACCTTGAACAAATGATGTTTTGTTCTGGAATTAGAAGTCAGCATTGTCTGTTTTTCACTCAGTGTTTTCTGAAAGTATCTCACTGCTCATGAGTTTGACAGTATGTATCACAACCTATTGAAGAAGTTGTGGTAGCAGTGATGTTTAAAAAGGCAGGGGTCAAGTGAAGGATAATAACATTAGTATTTCTTTTTCTTTCTGGAATGTTTAAAATACTTTTTTTATCAGATGAGAAATGTTTTAAGATACATGTTTCCTCATGCTAAGAGGCAATTTGAAGTGGCCTGCTTGGTACAGGCTTTCTTTGCTGTGTGATACGAATATTCATACTGACATTCATATGTAGAGAATTTGAGTGTACCTTTATATAAGCACATCTGTTGGATTTCAAAATTTAAAGAAACTCTGCAAGGATGTGCATAGAACTGCCAGGTTATAGTGACTAGGAAACTAAGGCAATACTGCTGAGGAAGGCAGTCTGCCATCAGTTCGATGTTGGCCACATTTTTGCCTGTGCACTGCCCTGTGCCCATGTGTGAGCACAAAATTAGCTGTGGTTGTGTGCCAGACTTTATGGAAAGTCTGATCTTGTTTACTACTAACCAACTACTGCTTTGTAGCTGTAAGCCTTGTGTCTGCTCATCTAGTCATCATGAAACTGTGTGGAAGGATAATACACCTGTGTTTGGAAAGCTTAGAAAACATGACAGGTGACACAAAATAATTCCTGACATCGAAAAATTCTGTTAAGTGATAAAAATATATGAGAACAGATAAGAATATATGGAAGCTGGTAAATAATGGTGTGATTCAAGTAATGGGGAAAAATATCAGAGTATATTTTCATATCAAAGTGCTGGTCTCCACAGAGACTGCTTGCTAGAGTTGAGTGTGCACTCACTTTTACCTTGTAAGCATTTTTAGTTTTTACTCTTAATACAGACAGATATAAAATATGATGTAAGAAGTAGAAGGTGGGTTTAAAAACAGCATGTAGAGGTAAAATATTATCACTGTTTTAAAGTGGTAATTTAATAGCAAAGCAGAAAATAACAAAGTCTGTTGCTGTAGTGGCATTGCAAACCAGTGTGTTCAGAAGAACATAGAGGCTGTCTGGCAGCCATCCCCTATCTCCAGCTCAGGGTACCTGTCATTGTCACAGCCTGAGTTAGCCTTTGCTGCTTGTCCCTAGCTGCAGTTCAGGGGCTGTAGTGATGCCAAAATACTTCCTATGGCCATGAAAATAGTAAGACTATTATTTCTTGATCTCTGTCTGAATTAGGGTAATGTAGAGGTTGGGCATGTTTGTGGATGGTGGGCTGTCCTGAGTGATGCAAGGGTTTATTTGAATGGTCCTTGCCCTACATAAACAATGTGGTGCAAGGGTAGTCCCAAAATGGCTTACCAAATCATGCATAACCTGCACTGACATTTTTAATTCATGAAGTAGATGTAATTTAACTTCAGATTCTTAAGTAGAAGTTTTCAGTGTTTTAAACAAAAAGGTTCATAACAAACTCTTCCTCGTGCTACAGTATTTTGTATAATCTTTGTCTTTTTCTAGCATTAAGGAAAGTGTTTCTGTAATGTTAATTAGCTAGTAACTGCTGTTTTCAGTGTGCTTTAATTACTGTATGTTGCTTGATTATATGTTATGAAATAAACTTAAGGTTATTCTAGATTGTTAAAACGGTGAGCTAATATGTAACTACTCTGCTTAAGATGAGGTTTTTCAGATATGGTGGTGGGAATATTGGAAAGAGTAAAAACTAGAAGTGCAGCTCTCGTTCTTTGAGACATATGAAGACAACTTTAATAATTGCCTCCTAGATTTTAAGATTATTATTTATGAGAAATATCTCGTAAAATACCATGAAAATACTTGAAAACATGTTTATAATCATAGAATAGATTGTAAAGATGTAACTCTATATGCAAATCTCTAAAGATGATTTGCATATGTCTTACTAATAAGCATCCTTTGCTGACAGTCTTAATTGTACAATGCAAGATACTTCTAATTGACTATTACTAAAGAATTTTGAAAAAATGCTCCTGTTCAAATTACATTTAGCAATAGCTACATTGTAAAATTACATATATGTAGTTCTGTCTACACAGGTAGGTTTTGTTGCAGTGGCAGTTGTACCTTTTAATTAGCAAGATATTTAATTAACTTGGTGGTCATGGGCAGTTTTATTTTCAGTTTCAGCTGGACCAAATGCTACATGAAAGGTTGTACATGGTGGTTATGTAGTATTTGTAAACAGACAAAAAGAAATAAGATAAGCGCTATAGATGACTTAAAACATCCAATAACAAAGATATTTTATTGCCTTCCATATTGAAATAAAAAAATTGAAAACTTGAGCAAAAATTATGAGTATTTTAAAGCACATCCTGTAACTTCTTTGTCTCTTTAAAAAGATATTGGCAGTAGTAACTGATCTAGCTTTGGAAACCACTAAGGGTTTTTTAATATTGTTCATAGATAATTGCTGTAATCTCTGGTCTTTGCAGGAGATGATACTTAACATACTCAAGGTTTTTTCCCATGGTGTTTCTTTCTCAGATTGCTAGAATAAAGTCTGTGTTTATCTCAGTCGATTGTACACAGAAATAAACAATTTACATTTTTAGTTGATGCATAACATTTTTATTTGCTTTATTCGACCTTAAATTCTAGCTTCATCCTTAGTTAAATTTTGTGTTTGTGTTCATATGTGAACACAACCCTCCCTTGAGAATCTTCCCCTCAGATCTTCAAGTAATACAGTGTAAGCAGCTGTGTAACTCTGATCACAGGCTACTTCGCAAACAGTGAAAAACATATGAAGATAAATCCTGTATTGTGCCAATTTATTCCCTCAAAGATTTTCATCATCATTTCTTTTACAGTAATTTTTCAAAATTATTTCAATATATTAACTCTCAGTAAGCTACTACTCAATAAATCATATATTCAAGATCTTTTAGTTTTATGGGTTATTTTAATAAGTTTCTAATTTTTAAAGAGGTTTTTTTAAAAATAGTGTAAGAGTATGGCTCAGCAGTGCCAATACCTAGGAGAATAAGGTCAGCAAAAGGGGAGGGGGTTGTTCTTTAGTCTGTAGGCTAATAAAATGTGGCATTTTAAGTGCTGAAGAGAGGATCTCAATTGTGGCCACACTCTCAGTTAAGTAACTACTTAGGGATGCTGAATATGCATTTTTTTTTTGTTCAAAGAAAGTAAAACAATTAAGTGTTCCTTCCTCTACGAATGTTATAAAATATTAACATATATGTTAATTTCCCTTATTTCACTATTCTTAGTGGATACTGGGGCTTGGGTGCAGGTGAGGACCTTCTCTTGTATCTTTTTTGTTTGATGCATTTACAGCAGTTGTTGAGTATCAGCATCTTACTGCCAAGTCACTAAATAGTGATTCTTTAATTTTTATTTTTTTTTTAAGTCAACTTAATGCACATTCTGTAAAAATCTATTAGTGGCATTTTGACATATGGGAAGTTTGAAGTCTTCTGAATTTTTTAGTCACCAAATAATGATACTAATAACATAGTGGTATATAGTAGTGTATAGGTGAGATTTTAAAACATTTGAACTTAGCTTGTATTTAAGGTTGATAAATATGAATAAATTGGCCTTGGGTTTTAGGTGAAAATATTTTCAAATTAAAAGCTCTTGTGCCCCAATGGGATTATTTCAGTGGTTGACTGAAACATTCAGGAGAAGGGAAACGTTTCTTTAACTCTAAACAGAGGGCACTGAGCTGGGAATTGGGAACAGAAACAGGAAAAAATCCCCAGCTTTAAACATCCCTCTGATTATGATTATCATGAAACTGAGCTTTGCTTCAGGATTTTAGCCAATGCGGTATTTTCAGAATTTAATGGATATTTATTTTCTGAGTAGTAAGTGATTTGTATTTCTTAGAAGATGCCTATAATGAACTGGATCTATCAATAAGTAACTCATTTGCAGCATTATTGTACTCAATCATGAGAAGTTTAATTGCAGTTTGCTTCTATCATTTTTCTTGACAGCTGTTGAAAAAAAATAATGTGGTAGATTTGGATTTATACTGACTTTCAAGGAGGAGATATTTGTTCAAAAGCAGTCAGGGAGTGCAAAGATCCATGCCAATATTCAGAATTCGTATTTCCCTTGAATGGAAGGTTGTGATAAAATGGTACATGGTGTGTTTTCATTGCCTGTTGAAAGACTTTCATGCAGTTAAAATAAGCATTTTGATGGTGGTTGAATTAAGAGTTTTTGTCAGTCTCTTCTCATCATGGATGATTAGACTAAAACGTCTGCTTGTCTTGACTTGAGATCACCACAGCTTCAGATAACATGCTTTGTGATTGAAGGTCGAAATATTTTGAATTCTAATAGGCTGCCAGATGAATTGCTTGAAATAGACTGTAAAATTTCAAGGCTTCCTTTTCCATCTGCTGTGAAAAGAACCATTGGGAATGGTTGAGCTTGATGATCATAGAATTACGGGATGGTGATTCTAAAACCCTCAAAGGGAAGTTGCTATGGAGATCTAGTTCCAAACTGTGAAATGATTCACCTCTGAAAGGCTTCAGGGTCTGAGAAGCTGAACACATCATTGTTCAGGTGGTCATTGGTTAGGAAATTGCTGGTGCCTGTGTAATCAGCACTCCTGTGGTAGTTAACGATCTAAAAAGGTTTGTTCTGAATGATGTGGGACAACAGCAATGTGCATAAGATGGCTTCTCTCAATCATAGTTTGCTCAGCCTGGTGCTTGTAAAAATATAGTGAGCTAAATGGCGGGGAGACGAACTGCTTCATTGAGGAGGTCTTTTAAAAACAAAATTCTTTTCTGTGATGGATTTGACATCTAAAGTAAAAGAAGAACAACTGTTTCAGCTTAAAAAGCTGTGGTTAGATGTTGCAAAAGTATCATATTTATATATTTATTTTGCAAGGAGCAGAACAGCAGGGCTGCATATTTGTATTTGCTTGCAGGCTAAAGGAGTAATACCATTGGAAATAAAGATTTCTACCCAGTCACACCTTGGGAACATAATGAAGTAGCCTTGACATATTCATATTACTCCTCTTCCATTCCCCCTCCCCAGTATTTGGGCCTACAAGGCACTCTGCTCTGGCAGTCGTGGAAAAAACACGCTGTATATCCAGGATTCAGGTTAATCTAAGTGTGTGTTTTCTTTCTTAGTTTCTAATTTATTTGTGTGTTTTGAGGATAGGAAAAGGGAATAACTGCCCAGTGTTTGCATAGATTCATAAAACAATGCATTTTGTCAACTGTTGCTAAAACTTGCCAGCAGATTCTTAGATTACTTGAAAATTCCAACATGCGCACAAGTATTTAATGTACTTTTTCAAGGAAGTCAGAAGTCATTGGCACAGTACGCAAGTAATTAGTGACTGTACCTCTCTACCTAATTCAACATTTTCTTGACTGTATGGTGTTCAAGAAGTCTGAGTTACTATTCATTGCATACTCAGTATCACCCTTTCACAATCTCTTAACACAATCTCTTAACGGTTTCTAGTAAAGAAGACTCCGGTGGCTACTAGATGGTGCCAGATAGTTACAGATCACAATTGATATGTTCCACAATATAGTTGCCATTTAAGTAAAATGTTGCTAGGAAAAAAAGTGTATGTCCGAGGGCTAGGGATTACTTTACTGAAATAATAAACAGAGTTAGTTCTTTGCTTCCCAAGTGGTGGGCCAGCCAATCTATAGCAAGCAATTTATTAATTTTTTGTTGGGATGTTTTTTGATCATTATAAAGGAAGAGATTGAACATCCAAAATAAAATATTAGTATTGAGTTTTATGTTGTCAGCTGTTACATGAGGATTTGAACATTGAGCAGGAAATGTTGCAAGGTCTCTTTATCGAGTGTAGCATCTCAGATAAGATGCAGATTGTATATTGCCTATTGTTTTCAGTATTTCAAATTCTGTTCTAAAAAGATAATTTGATATTTCTTATAGTTGCAAGCCTGTACTGTTACGTGAGGCCCTAAGAACTGTGACATCTCTTAATTTGTAGAAAAGTAAACATATGAAAAATAGTAAGCTTTTAACCTAATGATGCAGCTAAAGCTAAAGATATATTTGAAAAATGATTGTTACTAATTTTTATTACTAGAAACCCATAGACAGCACTCTTCTAAAATTGGAATTGATTTGCAAAGGATATATCTGGATTAATAGTATTGCTTCTTTTGCATTAAATTCGTTTTACACTATGAATGTGTGTCAGAATGTCGAGAGGGAATCCTTTATGATGAAGCACATTTTTATAAGGTGAATTTACTGAGAGGCATTTTGCTTTTGTTTTTAAAGCTATTTTATTCACGTAGCAATACTGCACTTCATTACAAACTTATATAGGGCATATGCATACCTAGTGGCAGTGCTAAAACAATATTTGCTGATCTAAGTTTTTATCAATTCTGATTTTTGTTATACATCAACTGGTCTTCCTTTAAGCACACCTCTCTTGTGCAACAAAATAGATCCTCAAAGGAGAAACATTGAGATAATGGAGAATAAGGTTCTTTGTTAACATGTGATGGGCTGAGTTTACAACTCCATATAAGTACTCTTCTTCTAAATACTCTCTTATTCTTCTGGTAAACAATGACTGCTTTGTAAACACAGCTTTCTTTTCCTTCCCCAGTCAAATTCTATAGTCCATTTTTATAGCATTTTTGTAAGTCACTGCAAGGAGTTTTAACAGTCTTGTAGGGCTGTTGTTTTATCATAACAAAAATGCTTTGCAACTTTAGGAATATTTGAAATCTTGGATAACTGATTTCTTTTAGCTGAAAACTTTTTGCTGAGTTTTGTTTCTTGGTATTTATGTATCTTAAATTATTGCTGTAATGCTTTTGAAGAGAAGTTGCTGTATTGAAACAATTTTAGAAGCTTTGTTGAGGGTTTCAGGAGGGTTGTAGTTTTGCATTCTGCGCTGAACTGAACTGCTCATTCTCTGTTCATTATTTTGCAAAGACCAATAACCTTCCAGGCTGTTGAAGAATGTGCAGTGGGGAGCTGAGCTATCTCTGCTCAGGAGTCAGAGTGGGCTTAGCAGAGTTCAGTGGCTGGGACTTTGTTGTAGCATTAGGAATTCAGAGGGTTTCAGTAGGAGTACAGTCGTGGTAACAGCTAAGTAGTGCTATTCCAGACCCAATAAAAAGTTCAGAGCTCAAGTGGATTTTTATATTACTGCATCTTTGACATAATCAATCTGTGACCCAGGTAAATAGTCCCTGAATAATTAAGGTGTTTCCTATGTATCTGGTCATCCAAGGCCAGGTAGAACTGCCCTGTGGGTTTCTGCTAATGGCTGCTAGTTGCTATTTATGATCTCTGTAGATATATTGTCTTAAAAACATAGTTATTACTAGCAATTACATTTTTTATGGCGACCCTCAGAGATTCCAGATAAGAGCTCGACACTGAGTATTCCTGAAGAGAAGACCAGGATGACAGACCTTCAGAAAAAAGGGATACAATGCAGCAGGGAGATAGTGTGTTTCTGGAAGTAGTATGAATGCACAGTTATACATGTAGGCATATTTCTACTTTCCAAATGATTTCTGCTTAGGAGCCATATTTTTGTACAGTGTAGATTCCATCAGATTGCAAATATATGAATTTCAGTCTACTTTTGAGTAGGAAAATTGTCTAACATTGAAAATGTTAGAAGTTATCCACTGATGTTTGTGGCCAGACTTTCCTGCATGCACTGCTGCAGAGCACTCACCAGGGAGGGGAGTTCTATGGAGAATCCCCTTTGTTCCTGTTTGCTTCTCATGTCATGACTTAAATTCACAAAGGAAGGGTTTTGGTCATTAGAACAGAAAGTAACGTAAAATAAAACAGGACTGAGCTCAGGATGACAAGAGCACTTGTCTCTGAAGCAAGCACATGCATTCTCCAGGTATTTAGGCTTTTGACCAGGCTAAGTTCCAAATTTGCCCCTTCTTCTAATTAACACAGTTGTGGTTTGTAAAAATCTGAACAAAGAGACTAGTTTTTCTTAGAGAATTTTAAACAATTTATGTGCCATGCCAGCCATCTCAAAAAGTTTTACATGGAGTGCTGGTGTCTTCTGGTAGTGAATCTGTGTCAATTATCCAGATAATGTGTATTGCAAGAAAGAAAGTTAAGGAGTGTGTCCCAACTATTTGGTGGGCAGTGCAGTGATATTATTTAAAATACATAATCAAGGGCAGTCAGAGCAAGCCCTTGGCAAATGGAGAGACAAAGATTTATTACTTCAGCTGTCAGATAATGTCCTTTACCCAGTATGACCAAGTTGATAGCAAATCTCTCAGCACCTAGGAGGTTTTGCCTGTGGTATGATGACTACAGCCCAGTGGTGCCAGGATGCAAGAGCAGTGGCAAGCAAACACATTTTACATCTGAAATAAATCACTAATATTTGTGAGACACACTCAAATAGGAGCTCTGGAGCAGGATTTTACAGATAAGCTCATTGGAGTGACTATCTTGGTAACAACTTTTCTCCGATAAAACTGCTTCCATCAGGAACTGGATTGTGGTTTCTTCTGCAGACTCTCATGTCCTGAAGTGAATTGCTTTACCTCAGTGTTTCCCGTGAGATTATAATTTTTGTCTCTGACCTTGTGCGGTACTCGCTTGACGAGTACTTTTATGCAAATGTAAATTCTTTGTATGCTTAAGAAGTTGATACTACAGTCATTGAGAGTCCTGTATTGCTTCTTCATGCTCTCATTGTGTGTCTGCTGGTGCAGAAATAGACGTGCCCTTTTTTGTCAAATACTCCCAATAGATTTGATAGTGAAAGGGCTGCCATTCAGCTGCAATTTCAGACTTTTGGGGAGCGGTTCGCTCTCTCCTGACTGCTGTGGTATTAGGGCTCAGCAGGGTAAACGTAGCTGCTTGTCTTTTATATAGGTAAGTAATGAATTAAGTCCTAATACTGCACCAGTCAAGAAAGCCCAAAGCAGCTGCTTTTACCATCCTGTGTCTGTATAGCCATATGGTGCACATAAACTGGAATGTTGTGTTCAAAGTCGTTCATGCTGCACCTAATATTCTGAACTGGTTTTTTGTTGCTAAAAATCAGCTAAACTTGAGAATAAAAACAAGTGCTCCAAATGGAAATTAAAACCTTTTCTTATATTTTTATGATGCAGGTAAAACAAAATAATTATTGCCGGAGTGACTGCTTGCATTTAAAATAAATTTATACACATTATTTTAAAAAAATCTAGTTAACTTTAAAATATGTAAGTTTTCTTGTCATTTAGGGTTCTGTGAAGCTGATCATCAAGAGGGTTGCAAATCATTGGCGGTTTCTATTTTCAGAGTTCCACATCCCAGAGTAATTTGCTTTAATTTCATCCAATTTAACCTATACTTCACACCATCACCATTCAGCTTTAATAGCTATGTTCTATGCATAAGAAAAGCAGATAAATGTCCACAATTAGACTGCGAGTGATTACAACTAGTTAGGGCTTTATGAAGACAAAACTTAAGGGGCTGTAGCACAAAACAAAGCCACAAAAGATGTCTGAAAAAATTCTTTCTTCAGAAGTCAAGGTTTACTACAGCGTTTTATTTAATGTTTTTTGTAGTTGATTTTGCTTATGTTGAAGATGTAGGCAGGTGCACCTTCTTCAACTGAAAATTACTCTGCTTAAAGAATATTAGGTTTGTGTTACAGGTGATTAATTTCACTTGAAATTAGCTTGCAAGGGAAAACATGCTAAACCTACTTTAGTTTTGGTTCTTTGTTAACATGTGCTTTAAGAAGTTGTAAAATCTTGATTCTGATGGTATTATTTTTGTCGTCCTAATCGTAAATATGCATAGTGAAATGTACAATCATCAAAGTTTAGTACATTCTGTAATGATAAATATACCTGTACCTCAGTCAGAAATAGCAGTATCTTTTACTGTTTAAATCTTTGCAATATTGATGATAGCATGTCAAGCCAGTCTAAGTATAGATATTATTTATAATTTAGTTTGGGGGTTTTTTTACACTTCTAGTATGTTTTTTTCATAGCTCAAAGAATTACCCTACTTCTGGCTGCCCACTCAAGCTACTGTATTTTAGTTGGTTTTGTTCTCTCCCCCATTCCCACCAGTAAGTGGCCAGATAGATATTATTGCTCATTTATTTCAGGGCTTATAGCAGGGTCTGCGTGTGTATCGTGATGTGACGTGCTCGTCTGTGCCGAGCAGCTCTTTTTGATAGCAGTCATTGAACGTGTGTGGGAGAGGAAGTGCAAGTACCAATTATTTTCTAGGTCTGGTTTGTGGTGGTGTTATTAAACATTCCCTTATAGTTTATTGACAAAAAATGCCGGTCATTACCCTAAATACCAATGGGATTTTCAGCTTATGATGCAGTTCAGCTTCTGATCAAATTGTAAATATCCACCTTAATTACAGCATAACATGTACCAATACACTGCTTACCTTTTGTAAATGAATGCAAGATGCCAAAATGCCATTATGTGAAGCTTAGTGTTAGCCAAATATTTGGTTACATTTTACTTTAAGGGTAAGTATAATTAGAGAAATGAAGCGACTGGTATATAAAAGATAAATTAATCTTGAAGATAATAATTAATTTCCATAATTGCAATTAGGAGCAGAATAAGACAAGTTTAGAAGCAGTATTTTGATTTGGATTTTAGCATCTCAGTGGCAGCTTGGAGCATCTAGAAACAATAAGGTTTAGGCTATAGGCAGCTTCTTCGTTTTTATGTCGAACTAGTTTTATATGCTATATCATAAAACTTTCAGTCCAATCAGCAACTACATTTAAATACTGCAAATTGTGGCAGCAAAACAATAATTCTGCTGATTAGCCCCTTTCCATTTCTTGTAAGTGAACTGTTTATGCTGTTGAGTACCTTTTGAAAAAAGAAAAAGCCAAAACAGCCTTGATTAGTCAAGGAGTAATTGGATGACTTGATTTTAGCAAGAGAATGAATTGGTTGATGATAGCCTGTAACTAAGTGTAGTGGTTCTGTTCAGATGAATACATAACATACAGTCATCAGATCTTGACAGGTATAACATAAGCAATGCAAAAATTTCTGGAGGCTGAGAGGTAAATTTTGTCAAAGGAATTTTGAAGCTGATTTTTGAAAGAAATGGGAAGAAATGTGCATGCCATTAGATGATACCATTTAAAAGTGACATTCGTTATGGCTGTCCTGTATACATATTTATGTGCTCTTATTTTTGCTTGTCAAGAACAAATCTAGACTCTGTGTCCTGGCTGCCATCAAGACCTTACAAATTGACAGTTCCTGCACTTCCACAGGAAAAACAGAGTCAAGTTGCACATCTTCTCCATCCATTTGTTCTGTTTTCTGCATTTTTTAAGCCAATAATTTGAAAGAAATGTGCAGAACTAGCTATTGCTGCATTATATCTTTAATACCACTTTAAAAATTATTTTTGGCCCGCCACACTTGGACCCAAACAGCCTGTATAAGGTGCTTAGCTAAAGATAAACCCTTTCCCAAAACCGAAGAATATTTCACGTTTGAACCTAAGGGCAACAGAAGAGGGAGCTGGGTGTGTCAGTAATCTCCAGGCTCCTTACTTCTAGTGATTTCAGCTTATATCATTATTTTGGGGCTGTTAGGTGGCAAAAATGAATCCTGCTCCTGTATTATGGTTTACCATTTTTCTGTCTAAATACTTGTCTTGTTTTAATAGCAGTATCTGGATACTGCTAAAATCACTACAGCAGATATTTACTTGCAGTGAGCCTGATGTTTCTAACTGCATAATCTTTGTTCTTGCACACTAAAGGAAGTGACAGGGTTTTTAAAGGTAGAGTGCAAACCCATCAGGATGTTATGGGAGATAATTTGAGAAAAGGCTTATATATGTAGGATACTTAAAATAAAAAACATGGTTTCAGTTCATCTTGCTTTTGAAAAACTTGTGATAAAATTATAGTTTACCTCTGCTAGGATATGTGAGAGAGATGCTAGAGAAGTTATAATGTTTTTTTAAAATAATGAAATTACTGTTTAGAGTTTCCCAGTTGACCTTCCTGTTACTGCTATGTGATTAGCTTAACTCTTGACATGCTTCCTTGGGCAGATTCTTGTGTAAGTCTATTTTATGTATGTATTTTTTTGCCCATGTGGCAGATTGATCCCTTTTTCCTCTTACAGTAGCATGCCATAGTTTCCTGTAGTAGGAAGAGGGCAGTTCTGGAGCACAGGCAGTATAACTCAAGGAAGCAGTCAAAAGGAAGGAGATGTGGTTTGGGGTAATGTTTGAGAAGTGCTGAGACCTTATGTTTTAAAAGCAAATGCATTGGTGAAGACATGGATCGTGCAGTGGATTTTCATTATATTCATTGGAGAAGGTCATTGTCCATAGGTTGTACTGTCTTGAGAACAGAGTGGTGTGGCTAGTTTTGGTGATGTTAATTGTAAATATACTTTTTAATTAGTATTATTTTAAAATAAATAAAGTGGATAGATCATTTGTTGTTTGTTGAAATTCCAAAATATCATAATGGCTTTTTTTTAAGATTAATTTTTTAGCACAACTTTGAAAAAATTGATTTCTTAATGAAAGCTTTGGATGCTGGAGCACAGAGCTCTGCTGCCAGTAGCCTGGCAGGTGTGAGTGTACCACAGAGGATTTTGTGTGAACAAGTTCCTAACCTTGTAAACATCCCTCCTGTTTTTTACAGAAATTGAGGCCTCATTATGTCAATAAGAAGACAGACATGGCTTGTTTGAGGTTCACCAAATTTAAACGCACCTCATCATCAATATGGGCTTTACCGCTGCCATGTTTGCAGGCTCTGCTGTTTTACAACTATCTTATTCTAGTCCTTTGCTTCCTCACCTAGAATGTCCTGTTAGTATAATTTTCGGGAACCTTTATTCCCTCATTTTTCTACCAAGCTCTCTCAAGCTATAATCAGCTTGAGATAAAAATAAGACTACCAAATGTCTGTTTTTCCTTCTCTGTATTATTCTTCTCATCAGTTCTATTGTAACGAGAGAGCAGTATCAGACAAGCCAATCTGAGGAGTTCTTTGTCAATGTTTGTTTTTCATTTTTCTTCTTCACTGTCCATAAACTAACTAGTGTTGGGTTTTTTTGCCTGATACTCAAGACACTGGGTATCTTACCTGCTCCTTCAGAAAAACAAAATTCTCATTTGTTTGCTGTCATCTTGTATCCCAAGACCCACCTCCCGTTTTCCCTCCTTCTTCCAATTGAGCAGTTTTTAGTTTCATCAGGGTGCTTTTCTCCATAGCACTCGATATCAGCTACTAGTCTAGTGCTACCATTGTTCATAGCCTTTGTTCACCTTGTGCATCATGTTCATCGTACAGCTATTGCATTATGTTTATCTTTAATTAGAAAGTGATGGGATTCTTAGTACCTCATTTGTTGTACTTTAAAATAAAGCCTTTGGGTTTTCTTTTTTGCTGCTATGTATGCTGCAGGGAGGGTGGGGCTATCATATCTTCCCTAAAAAAAGAGCGGTAAAGGCCTTGCTTGACAGAGGGGTTTCACACAAAGGCAGAAAGACAAAGTGGTGAAGAGCAATCTGCTGCTAACAATCTATTTCAGGTAAGATTTATACATTAAGATTATAGTACTTATTTTCATCGTTGAAAATTGTAAATAATATGCACATTTTCTTGTATGTCTTATTTGTAAACTCAATTTTACAACTCAGTTTTTTCCTACTACTTTGCATTTTTATATAGGCAGTTTTTAAAATCAAGTACTGGGTAAAACATTTTTCTAGTAGTTGAACTGCTAGTTTCTTGCAGCTGTACTTTTTCCAAGAGATCTCATCTCTTGCCCAAAGCCTAATTCCTAAGGTTACCACCAGTTCTGGCTTGCTATGTCTGCCTGCAGCTCTGCAGACCAGAATCGAATTCCCTACAGTGCTCAGAGTGATTTGTACCAGACCATCACTACAAAGCAGGCTGTAGGCTGGCGTAACAGATTGGTCAAGATACATCCCACATGGATTCTGAGACAAAGTTAAAACTAAGGCTCTTTAATCATGGTGGTGTCACTCTGCCTTTCCCTCCTCTTCTTGAGTATCCCTGTGTCGTGTCTCTAGCTAGGCTGTTGGTCAGAGTGTGATCTGGTTTAGGTTGATGACTGAAGTGGACATTGAGAAACTCTGAACAAGAGGTGCACAAAAATTGCTCAGTGCCTGTTGGCCTTGAAGAATCTCTCATTTGTACCAAGATGTGGACATTACTGCCAGTTTGGTCTTCTGTTTATAAAAAATCTTAAAACTACTACTTTCTTGTGGACTGTGTCTGTCTAAACAGGAATTCCTCTAAATGTAGAATTGGAAATTTAAACTCAAAATCCATGGCGTTAATGGAATATACAACTAGTATTCATTCATTCCATGAGAAAAGCCAAGCAACCCAGTGAGGAGGAAAGAGGGATAGATTGTTGCTTCTAGTGGGAAATCATCAGCTCTGGAAGAGGGGCTTTTTAATCAAGC
>VWYP01016380.1:0-41878 GCA_013400435.1 Pycnonotus jocosus
GTGCCAGCCTGGGGACAAGGCAGGTCATGACTTCTGCATTTTATCATTTCAAAGAGAATTTCCTCTAGATGTGTGCAGTTAGACAGTGGCTCTGACCTGTGATCATGGCACTGAGCAGCCTTAATGACTCCCCTTTGCAGGTAATAAGCAGCAAATGTACACATTTCGGGGAGATCTGAATATTTTTTTTTTCCTCTCTTTTTAAGGCCGCTGTCTTCCTAGGCCAGACTTAATTAGCAGAGCTCATTATTTCCTGAAATGTAACTTGACTCCCATTGAATGAGAATTGTTCAGTGGATGGGAAGCAGCAGAGCAGTGCTGCAATATTCATATTGTTTTAATTGCAACATTAACATTTCATGCCGCTCCTGGCACGCTTTCAGGTGCGGCCCTTTAGCTCAATGCAACGCTGTGAAAAGTTGGACCAGAACAATTAGGATGGAGTGACTGGATTTCTGGATTTTCTTTTTTTTTTCCCCTTCTGTTTTAATGAACATAAGCTTGAATTCAATCCCCATCCCTCCTTTTGTTGGGTAGAACAGGGAGTCACCATCCCTGGAGTGTAAATCCTTTTTTTAAAAATTTTTTTTGGAGTAAAGGATGTACTCTAGCACATGTTTAAATTGTTTTTTTGTGGAGCTGAAGCCCCACAGGTACAAGTGATACATAATCCACCAGGCTGAAGGCATCTCCTGGGACTTGACCTTTACCAGGTGAATCAGAGAAGTCCCAGAACGTGTCTGGCCAGCTTGGGAGAGTGTCACAAATGAGCTGGAAGGGAAAAAAAAAAAGGTTATTTCTCACTTCTGGGTTTCTGCCAGGGCTGTGGAATGCCTGAGGCTGGGAATGACACTCGGAGCAGATAATGACTGGGTTATCAGTGCAGGTCCTAAACGAGCACAGGGTTCTCTATCCCCAAATTGCTTGCAGGGTTTGGTTTGCTGACAGAGGGCTCAGAGAGAGCTGAAATGCTCAGCCTTAGCACGGCTGTAGCACAGTGAGTGATGTGAGAATGTTGATTGTAGCTCTGATTTTGCATGTCTCAGACTTGCTCTTGATATTAAAGCAAAAAGCCTTCTGATGTTTTGGAACTCTGAGCTGAGTTCCCAAGCCTTTTCATGTAAATAAGAAATGTTTACATTCCTTGGTTCTGATAGAATATTTGAGTGATTGGTATGAACACCAATCCAAGGGATGGGATGTTCTGCTTTGGCCAAGAATTGGCCACCTTTGTTCAGTGGATAGAAATGGAGTCAGAAAATTGGAATAAAGAGATTTTTGCATGCTGACTTCGGACTCATCTGCCTGGTCCTTTCCAAACTCCAAAAAACAAATGCTGCACCCCCAAAAGAGGTTGATTGACCTAAGGGAGAGCCAGGAGGCTTTTGTACCCCCTTCAGAAGGAAGAAGGGTTTCTGAGGACACCACCCCTGCTGCTGCCTGCCAGCCCCTGTGTGGAGGAATCATCTCCCTCTGGCTCACCAGTGCCACCCAACAGCTCCTGAGCAGCTCCAGGTGGAAATGACCCTGCTGAGAGCTCACCAGGCACTGCTCCAACCCTGGGCTGCCCTCCTGGCATCTCCTGGCAGCAGCCTGGGGGTGAAACATCTTTCTGGAAGGTGGAATCTCTGTCCATGCAGTGGAGAGGCGAAGGGAGAGTTGTGGGGCAGTGAGGGAGCTGCTTTTGGCCCATCAGTTCTCCCCCTTATTCCATTTTAGGAATTCCTTATTCCCCCTATTCCTCCATCCCTTATTCCCCCTATTCCTCCATTCCTTATTCCCCCCTTATTTCCATTGTAGGCAGCAGCTGAACTCATCCTTTACTCTGGGAGGGTAATTAAGGTTGGAAATGCAGCAGGACCTCAGCTTGGTCCCTCTCTAAGGACAAGGGGAGGGCACACATTCCATTTCCATGGGTTTTCCATGCTGTCCCAGCTGGCTGGCTCTGCTATCAGCCAAACAAGCCTGACTCCTTCTCCTGTTGGTGCAATTTGCAGTGAGATCCAGGAAATCTCATCTTCTCTGGGCTTGCAGTCTGGGTTTGGAGCCTCTGGTGTCCAGTGAGCATCTCCCTTTCCCTGGGATATTTATGGCATCCCTCCCACACAAATTGGCTGGTGTCTAATAAGGGAAGGTGCTAATAATGCCTCTCCTCTGTTTGCTGCTCAGCTCCCATGAAATTTATGGACTCTGGCTGTCTCCAAGACCTCTGCTGCTCTGTCCCATCAGCTGGAAATGTGTTTGCAGTGTCAGGAGTTGCTGGGGAGCAGGGCAGAGGACAGAGTGATGCAGCAGGATCACACAGGCTTCACACTGCTTGGGAAATCAGGCTGAAAATGCACAAATCTGGGCACAGGGGCTGGGCTCACCGTGTTTGGGCTGTGTGGGAGGAAGGTGATGAGCTCTTCCTTGTCTGATTTTCCAGCATTCAGGTGCTCAGAGTCTTTTTGCCCTCCTGGATGCTTCAGGGCAGACACAAGAAAGAGATGGAGGCTTCAAGGTTCAGTTTCTCCAAGGTTTATCACTTTGTTTATTCTTTTTCCTATCTCACAGTTTGTTCTGTGCCCAGCCAGATCTGTCCTGCACCTCGGCCATGGCAGGACTCCCACCCCTATGGGAGGGCATTGTCTGAAATCCAGATTATTCTGAACATATTGTTCACCATTTCCTGCCAATGTCCACCCTCCACACCAAACAGATCATACCCACTTGGCCCAATCTCCCCAAGCCACATTGTGCCAACGGCACAGCAGAAAATGGAGGGGAAGAAGAAGAAGAACCTCAGGGATCGCCCCAAAATCTCCATCTTGTCCCCATCTACTTCTATTATAAAAACCTAAAACTCCATATTTCTCACTCTGTGATAAACTAAACTACTGCATTTCACACTCTTGAGATTTGTAATTCATCTCTGCTTTGTGCCAGGGTCTGTGACCCCCATGGACAGAACTGAAACCCCCCTGTTCACCCCCCTGGACGGGTCCAGGGTATTTCAGTGCTCTTGGATAAAACTCAAATTTCCTTTACTCAGTTCCCAGACTGTCTGGCCAGGGTTTCCTGAGCTTCCAAAGAAATGCCCTGGGTTCCCACACTTCCTCCCCAGGAAGAACTCTCCAGGCATGTTCGAGCTGCCCAGGGCAGCCAGCAATGCTCTCCCCGGTGGGAAACAGCCCCCACAGCCTGCTGGATAAACGAGGCAGCCCAGAGCTCCTGGCTGCCGTGAAGAATTGCCTGGCTAAAGGATAATGAATGCCCCAGCAGGAGACAGAGCGTTTCTCTGGGGCCGTTCATCCCCTTTATCAGGCTGCTAACAAGCCCCAGAGCGATTTTAGAGTGACTCCTCTGGAGCAGCCCCATCCCTCAGCTGCTGCCTGGGTGCTGGGGGCCAGGGGTGCTGAATGAGGCAGGAAAACCACGGGATGTGGCTCTGATTTTTACATGTCTCAGACTTGCTCTTGATATTAAAGCTAAAGCCTTCTGATGGTTTGGAACTCTGAGCTGAGTTCCCAAAGCCTTTTTCATGGAAATAAGAAATGTTTACATTCCTTGGTTCTGATAGAATATTTGAGTGATTGGTATGAACACCAATCCAAGGGATGGGATGTTCTGCTTTGGCCAAGAATTGGCCACCTTTGTACAGTGGATAGAAATGGAGTCAGAAAATCAGAATAAAGAGATTTTTGCATGCTGACTCCAGACCTGTCCTGCCTGGTTCCTTTCCAAACTCCAAGGTGTCTCCTTGAGTGTGAGCAGCACAACACCAAGAGCATTGGAAACCTGATTTTTTTTCTCTCTCAATTTTTTTTTTTCTTTTTGTTTTTAAATCAGGAGGTCTCCAAACATTTTCAAAAGGAAGCTAACATCGCAGATTGAAAAAAAAAATTCCCATCTTGAGCCTTCAGTGACTAAGTTTGGAGCCAGCCAGAGGAACCTGTGAGTAACTCTGAACCTTGGCCTCTCTCCCAGACCCCAGTGCTGATGATGAGGAGCTCACTGGAGGCCACTCGTGTCCCACAAGGTGACAGCAGGACATGTGGCCTCTCCTCTCCCTCTGGAGATGTTGGCAAGCCCAGTGGCCTCTCAAATCAGGCTGGAATTTAAAGGGGTGCAGCCCCTGAGCCCCCTGCTCCTGCCCTGACCCCTCAGTGTTTTTGGGAGGAGCTCACTCTCAGCCCAGAATCATCTGGTGCTTTTTTTCCTTCTCCTGCCAGCACCGTGAAACGTCAGCTTGAAGGGAAACACAATCCATCACCTCACTGCCACTCAGCCCAGAGGAACAGAGATTAGCCTTCAATCAGCCCAGGGCTGGGGCTGGAGGAAACCTCTCCCCAGGACACGCTGGAGAAACATTTTCATTAGCAGAGGAGGAGGTGATGGAGATGAAGGGGCCCCTCACCCCAGCTGCCAGACCTCTGCCTGCCTGCTGCTAACAGAGCAGGGAATGCCAAGCCAGGGGCTGGGGCAGCTGCAGGGCCCCAAATGCTGGCTGCATCCAGATGTGGGAACAGCTGGGGCACAGCAAAGCAGCACTTTTAGAGCCCAGTTTATTCACTGCTGGGAATAAACTGAGAAAACCTGTGCCAGGGCTCATATCTGAGTGGGTGCCAGAAAAACCAATGTCCTTGGGTGATAATGTGTGACTCTGATTTTACATGTCTCAGACTTGCTCTTGATATTAAAGCAAAAAGCCTTCTGATGGTTTGGAACTCTGAGCTGAGTTCCCAAGCTTTTTTCATGGAAATAAGAAATGTTTACATTCCTTGGTTCTGATAGAATATTTGAGTGATTGGTATGAACCCCAATCCAAGGGATGGGATGTTCTGCTTTGGCCAAGAATTGGCCACCTTTGTACAGTGGGTAGAAATGGAGTCAGAAAATTAGAATAAAGAGAATTCCTTCATGCTGACCCTGGACCTGTCCTGCCTTGTCCTTTCCAAACTCTGAAAAACAAATGCTGCACCCCCAAAAAGCAACAATAACATCCATGGGGCCAGGAGGAATCACAGCCTCTGCCTCCTGCAGTACATTTTTCAAATTTAACCTTCAATCCTGAACCTTCAATCTTTAAATTTAAGAATTGCCTTGGTGATAGTTGGGGCTTTCTCTGCTGTTCCACAGCTCTTTGCTCTCACTCTGCACCCCCAAAAAGCACTTGAGGCACCCAGGATTCAACTTCTGCTTTTGATGTTGCTGAAACACCCCCTGGAGCCCAGCTGGGTGCCTGGCACAGACCTGTCTGTCCCAGTTAGTGGGAATTGAACCTCCAGGATCCCTGCAGCCCTGTCTGCCATCCCCCAGCACCTCACCTCCCCGGGGGCTGCTGACAAAGGCAGGCTCCATCTCTTTCACTCACAGCCTGGCCTGCTCCTATCCTGCAGGTTGGAGGAAATCATTTTAATTCACGTGGCACCTTCCTTTGGGCATTAAGCTGGGGGGAGGAAAGAGAAAAAAAAATAATCTGAAAGAAACTCTGGCCATTGTGGGTATTTTTAGTTGTTTGAGTAGGACCATTAATATCTCTTTCTCTTTTTTTTTTTTTTTTTAAATTTCCTGCAGACTGTTCTCTCTCGAGGGCTGCCTGTGGTGCTGCATTAACATCACATTTAAGGGGAAGCTAAGGCAGTTCTCAGTGTTCCCATCTCTCCTCTTCACTCTCCCTGGGTGCCCACCACCCTCTGAGAAGGAACTCCCTGGCTTGGAGGTATTTCTGCCTTTTGGGATGGGTTTTGTCAGGAATGGGATTGGAGCTCCCTGGGAGGGCAGTGACAGCCTGGCAGCTCGGGAATTGATTTGGAACATCCCAACAAATGGATGCTGGCTTTGGAGCCTTCTCATGGTGAGTTACCTCTCATGTCACCCTCCTCCATTCCAGAGCTGAGAGCAGCCAAAATGTGATGAAAACGTGGCTCCTGAGCATTTTTTCCCCCTCTATGATGCCTTTGCTTTTCTTGTATTCCCTTTTCTCCTGTGATCTGGGTTTCCCTGCCAGCCTGTTGGAAGGAAAGGCACGTGCTGGCTCGTGGAGGGAGAGAGACCTGAGACAGGATAAATCTGTATGCAATGAGAACAGGGGGGAAGCAAGTCAGCTGCTCTGACACTTTTATTGTGGAGCCAGGCTGCTTTGGGGATGAATCTTTCTCGAAATGTGGTGCTGGATGACATTTCCACCAGGTCTCAGCAGTAACCTTCCCCAAGCCTTGCTGCCCAGCCCTGTGCTGGCCTTTTCCCAGGACAAAGAGGAGGAATATCAGCTGGAAATGCCTCAGGCAGCAGGGATCAGTGCTTGGTGCACTGTGGCTCTGATTTTACATGTCTCAGACTTGCATTTGATATTAAAGCAAAAAGCCTTCTGATGTTTTGGAACTCTGAGCTGAGTTCCCAAGCCTTTTTCATGTAAATAAGAAATGTTTACATTCTTTAGTTCTGATAGAATATTTGAGTGATTGGGATGAACACCAATCCAAGGGATGGGATGTTCTGCTCTGGCCAAGAATTGGCCACCTTTGTACAGTGGATATAAATGGAGTCAGAAAATCAGAATAAAGAGATTTTTGCATGCTGACCCCAGACCTGTCCTGCCTCTTCCTTTCCAAACTCCAAAAAACAAATGCTGGATCACCAAAAAAGTGCAACAATGCACCTCCAGTGAGTCTGAAGGCACCTGGACTTTCTCACCAGAAGCTCTTCAGGCTTTGGTGACTCCAGCTCATGGCTGCATGTGCTGTTTTGCAAAGGAGGTGTGGGCTCCTACATCTGTTTCTCATTTCAGAATCAAAGAGGATGCAGCAGAGACCAAAGTGAATTTCTCCTCGGAGTTGCTCCAGAAGGATGGATAACAGCAAAAAAAAAAAAAAAAAATTAAAAAAAAATGATTCCATGGCTCTGGAAAAGGAATATCTGCTTGTTTAGTAACCTGATAATGAGATGCTGGCTGTGCTCCATGCAGAGGAGAGATTTGGGGTCACAAAGAGGGCTGGGCAGGGTTTGCTGCCCTCTCAGCTCCTTTCCTGTATCACTGTCAGCTCAGATTCCCCATCAAGGGGGTGATGCTGTGGCTGGCAGTGACAGCAGCAGAATGGCACTGGCAGAGGTGAAATCTTTCCCTCCACCAGGGTAATTCTTCCTTTCCCTTTGCCCTTTTTCCCCCTGGCTTGCTTTGGGACCCGCTGGTGCTGAGCAGGGTGGGCACAGATGGTGCTCAGGGGGCAGCACCAAAGCCTTGGTGTTGTTTTGGGTCCAGTTTTCATTTTTTTCAGGTGGTTATGGACAAAAGGATGAAGGCACCTGCTGCCACCAGTAAAAACCAGAAGGGGACTGACCTCTTGGTGTGCTTAAATATCCAAAAGTTTAATCTCACTCTGCTTCTCTCTCAGCCCTGATCCTGTTGTATCTTTTCCAGCTGATGCCTGAGCCTTTTTTGGTTTGTTTTTCTATTTTTTCTTGTTCCCTTTTCCCCTCACTTTATGAAAAATGGCTTTCCCATCCACACCTGTCAGGAGTCTGCCTGAGCTGGGTGCATGGCTCAGTGAATATCCAAATGTGCAGTTGGGTCGTGGTCCCCCCCTGACAGGCCAGAGATGAATTCCAAACGTGCAGGGGAGAAGGGTTTTCTTCTGCTGCCTCTCCTGGTTGTTTTCCTGATCCCAAAGAGGTGTGAGAATCACCTTTGGGAGCAGTGCTTCCTTCTGCTCCTGCTCTCAGCCCTCTCTCATCCATCATCAGATGAGTCCTGCTTGCTCCCACATCTCAGCTGCTGGTGGGAATTCTGGGGAAAGGGAAAACTTTCTTCTCCTGCTTTTTATTATTATTCTTTTCCCTCTTGCATCCCACTTCTTAAACCCATGACAACACATTTGGCAGCTGGGGCTTGAGCACATTTGCTGGTCCAGGTGCTTTTAAGGAGATTTAAGGATGGGGTAGAGGGAAGAGCATTGCTTTGTACAATCACAGAATCGAGTCCAACTCCTGGCCCTGCACAGGACACCCCAACAATCCCACCACTGTCCAAACTCTTCTGGAGCTCTGGCAGGTTTTTGGCTCTGCCCACTCCCATGGGGAACCTGTCCCAATGCCCAATCACTCTCTGGGTGAAGCAAATTTTCCTATTACCCACCCTAAACCTCCCCTGACACAGCTCCATGCTGTTCCTTTGGCTCACCAGCTTCACCCTCAAAGGGTTTAAAATGCAGCTTTGGGAATTTTTCAGCAGTTGTGCACAGCTCCACGTGAGATGCCCCAAAATCACCCAAATCCTGCTGAATTTCAGCCTCTCTGTGCCCCCTTTCCCTGCTGCACCACGGGGCTCTGCAGGGAGGGTTCACCCTCTGTGCTGTGCCACTGCAGGGTCACTCAGGTGCCCAAAGGGAGGTGGCAGCTTGCCCTGGCACCCTGGGATTTGCTGGGCTGCTCCTGCCCTCTCTGCTTTCTGCAGGCTGGGTACAGAGGAGCTCACAGAGGATGAAAATTCAGAGAAAATTAAATTATTCTGTCCATCCACGCTTTTCCCACAGCTACCTGGTTAAAAAGAGGAGCTTTTTGAGGGGGCAGCCCCCCACTCTGGCAGGCAGAGAGAGAGAGAGAGAGAGAGCAGGCAGCTTGAGCTGAGCTCATTTATTCCACAGGCAGATGGATGTTCAGTGGGGACCCACAAAAACCCTCTCACCCTCCAAGCTGTGAGCCCTTCCAAACCCAAAGCATTGTGCTGACACTGACAAAACCCTCACTCCACTGATGCTCAGCCTGGATTGCTTCTCCCATTCCATTCAGGACACAGAGTGACAATCTCCTCCAGCCCCCAGCTCCCACCTGCAGCCAGGTGAGGAGGGATCTGAGGCTGCTGAGCCATGAGGAAAGCAGATTCCTGGGGCATTTCCACCCCTGCAGGGCTCTTGGCAAGCCAGGCTGGTTTGCTCTGAAAGCTCTTAATGCTCCTGCAGGTGGGAGCCAATTTGTCTGCTCTCCTGCCCCAGGTGCCATCTGTTTGTAGGGATTGCAAAGGGAAAAAAAGGGCTGCTGGGGTGGGAAAAAAAAGAAAAAAAGAGCCTAAAACTTTTCCTTGGGTGTCTTCAGAGCTTCTGGCTGCGTGGAAATGGCAGGCTGTCATTTGCTGCTCGTGATGGGGGAGCTGCTAGCTAATAGCAAAGCATCATTTTAATGCTAATTTCCTGCCATTAGCTCAGGCTGAGGGAGGCTCAGCCCCGGTGGAGAGGAGCCATCAACAGATGGAGAAAAGGGGGATGTGTGGGGGTTTGTTGTGCACCCCCAGAAAGGGGCTTTCCAAAGGGCAGATGAGTAACTCCCACCGGGAAAAATCGGTAGGAGGCACCGGGGTCAGTGTGTGGTGGGTTTGTGGGAGGGTGGAACAGCAATGCTTTGTTCCAAATCATCTTCCTGTAGGGATTCCTTGAGTGCTTCGGAGTTTGGTTTGGATTTGGGGTTTGCTGCTCGGTGCCCTGTGAGCCAGGGGATGCTCAGGGTGCTGGCAGGGCTGGTGGCATCTTTGTCCTTCCAACAGGGGAGACAAGAAGGGTTGGGCTTTGCTGCTGTCATCTTGAGAGGGGCTCCCTGCTGCAGGAGCCTGGACATCTGTTGCTTTTTGGGGTTGCAGCATTTGTTTTTTGGAGTTTGGAAAGGACCAGGCAGGACAGTCTGGAGTCAGCATGCAAAAATCTCTTCATTCTGATTTCTGACTCCATTTCTATCCACTGTACAAAGGTGGCCAATTCTTGGCCAAAGCAGAACATCCCATCCCTTGGATTGGTGTTCATCCCAATCACTCAAATATTCTATCAGAACTAAAGAATGTAAACATTTCTTATTTACATGAAAAAGGCTTGGGAACTCAGCTCAGAGTTCCAAAACATCAGAAGGCTTTTTGCTTTAATATTCTGGGGTGTTCTCAGGGGTTTGCAGCCCCATGGAGCCACCAGGGCACATTCTGGGGTGTTCTCAGGGTTTTGCAGCCCCATGGAGCCATCAGGGAATGTTCTGGGGTTTGCAGCCCCCCTGAAGCCATCAGGGCACATTCTGGGGTTTGTTCAGGGTTTTACAGCCCCATGGAGCCACCAGGGCACATTCTGGGGTGTTCTCAGGGTTTTGCAGCCCCATGGAGCCATCAGGGAATGTTCTGGGGTTTGCAGCCCCCCTGAAGCCATCAGGGCACATTCTGGGGTTTGTTCAGGGTTTTACAGCCCCATGGAGCCACCAGGGCACATTCTGGGCTTTGCCCAGCTCTGGCCATGGAGCATCTCTCACGCTGTGCTCGTGATGCTGTGCAGACTCTCGGTGCCTCATCTCCCTTTTGGTGAAGCCTCCAGCTCCTTCCTGGCCTGGCTGTGTCTCTGCCAGACCCAGGGGCACTGGTGGGGGTTCTTCTCCTGGCCTGGTGGCACACAGATCTGTGCCTGTGGCTGTTCCTTCTGCTGCAGCACAGACAAAGCTGGTGGGTTTGCTGCCTCTTGCTTCTCCATCGCTCTCCTGTGCTAAATTTGCTGCTCTTCCTCAGCTCTGGTGGCTCTTGGACCTACCAAAACCTGATACCACGACACAGAAGCTGTTTGCAGCCCCATTTCTGACTCTGTGGGCTCAAGCTCCAGCTGGAAAACCAAGGGCTGAGCTGCTCTCTTGAGGACAGGTTCAGAGAGAAGCATTTCCAGGAGAAACCCTTGCCATTGCCACCTCCCTCTCAGCCTCTCCACCGCTTTCTGAGAGCTGCTGAGCATCCTTGACCCTTCTCCCAAGCACAGATCCCTGCGTGTCTCAGTGTTGTGGAGCTGTTGATGGCATCCCTAATCGCTGCCTTGTTTACTTCCCCAGCTCCTGCCCTTTCTGTAACGAGCTGTAATTCATCCTGCTTCACACAGGGATACCTGGAGCAAGGAGGGTTGTGCCATTAAAGCACCTTCCAGAATGTTCTCCAGGCCTGGGAGTGCTGATCTGGAAATGTAAAACAGGCAGGGGCAAGAGGGGCAGAGTGGAAATGGGGAATAATTTCCTTTGCAGGGTAAAAAAGGGGCTGGCTGGGTGCAGATGGATGGTTATGGCAGGTAGGGTTGGAGGGATGAAAGATGCCTTTTTTTAAAGCATCTGCCTCCCTCTCTTCCCCCTGCTTTATAACCTGTTTTTATAGAGACTGCACGAGGAACACATTTTTTTTTTATTAGCAGCCTGGGAGTGGAGAGTAATAAAGATTAATTTTTTAAAATAATTCTTTGCATTATCTTTTAATTTCCTGGTGGCAGGGTTTGACTTTTAAATCGGCAAATGGGCTTAACTGCTAATGTGCTCATCAGTTTTAAAAAGTGGCAGCCAAAGGAGATGGGTGAAGGTGGGAGAGCCTGGAGTCCCAGGAAAAGCTGTTCCAGAGTCTTCCCTGGCCAGAAGGACTCTCAGTGAGGTCCACAGCTCAGAGAGAAGCTTTTTGGAGAACCAGCACTTTTTGGAGAACCCCAGGTATGAAAGCAGCTGTAGCTCAAGTGCCTTTGGGAAGGCAGAAGGGGAAGCCCAGTGAAGGGTGGAGCAGAGCTGGAGAATCTGCTGAGCCCTGAAAAGGCTTTAAACAGGATTATATCCCTCCTGTGCTGGAATCAGGAGCAGGATGAAGGGGTTTGGAGATGCCTGGGGATGGGGAAGAGCCAAGCCCTGTGTGGGGAGCGCTGTGACCCAGCCTGCTGCTCAGACAGGGTGTCTGTGTGCCTGTGCTGTGCTCCCCCTCCTCCCAGGGCTGGCAAGAGGGATGCAGGGCAGCTCCACACTCAGCCTGGCCTCTCTGCTGCTCCCACAGCTCCCCTTGCTCGTGGGAAGAGCAGAAACCCCCCTCAGACCAGGTTTTGGAGCAGGATTTGCATCACAGGGAGCAGAGGCTGGAACACTCTGATGTTTGGCTTTAAAGAAGAAGAAGAAAAGAGGACACAGCTCCCCAACGTCCCTGTTATTAATTATAAACACGTCCTGCTCGTTTGGGGTGGCATAAATTGAAGAGCTGAGCTGGCACGGGGCAGGTACAAGAGCCCTGGGTGACGTGTGTGTGCAGGGCCAGGCTCAGCATCCCCTCCTGCTCACTCCAGACTCTGCAGCACGATTCCTCTGGCTCTGGTGGCATTTCCTCCTGGCTCCCCTGCCCACGGTGGGAATTGGAGTGTGTGTAATTGAAAAGGATGGGGCTGCTGCCAGCAGACTGCCAGCCACATTCCCCTTGGCAGCTTGGGCTGGCTGGGGACAGGGGACACAGGCTGGGGCAGACACCTGCGTGGGGAGGGGAGGGGAGGGAGGGGATCAGCGTGGCAGGGATCCCAAATCCATCTCCATCTCCAGCTCTCGGGATGAGGCTCCCCGGTGTGACAGGATTGGGGGCTGATATCTCCAGCAGTCATTTTCTCTCCTCTGTGATCTCCCCTGCCATGGCACCAGCACAGACACGTGAGCTGCTCTCTGAGCACAGGGCTTGAACTCCAAAAGCCTCCTCTTGTGATATTTGGGATGTATAAATTCGTGTATTTAATCTGTGTGGTGTATCAATTCATGTATTAACCATATCCAACTGTGATATATGGTTTGGGTAAATTTGTGCATCAAAATATATTGTGTGTATAACCTGAAAATCATGGTGCAAAGCTCTGACTTCCAAAGATTGTAAAAGGCTTCTCTGGCTGACAAAACTCACATCCATTTGGAAAAGTTTTCAGAAAAACAGCAGGGCAGAACCACCATTTGCAACAGAAAGGATGTGGTCGGACAGGAGATGGCCCAAGACATCAGCACCTGATACCAATCGAGGAGGGAGGACAGGAGATGGAGGGGGATTCAACATTTCAATAGATAATTCCAAGAACCTGATTCAGACCCCAAGCTCCTCCAGGAAATCCTTTCAGAACCAAACAGTAAAAGAAAAAGATGGCATGAATATGCCCACTGGACAGAGACACACAATGAACTTGCCCCAGGGCAGAAAAACAGTACAAAAACCAGACCCTGGGAGCTGGAGGGTGTGGATGGGGAAGCTCAGCTCACTCCAGGCTGTCCCCCTGCCCACCCAACACCGGTGTTGCTTGTTTTTAATGTGGCTAATTCAAATTGGTTTTGGGAATTGTAAAAGAAATTGATGTAAAAGAATTGGTTTTGGGAATTGTAAAAGAAAAAGATGTTGAAGCAAAGCCCTTTGGTCACAGGTCTGGCCTTCAGGCCTGTCTCACTTTCAAGGCTGCATCTGGACAGTTTTGCTTCATAATTCAAGTGCAGTTGCCAGCACTGGTGTGTCTGTGGGAGCTGCACAAGGTTGCAACTCTCTTTCTTGGGGTTCCTCTCCAGAAACACTCATGTCAGCAGGAGGGTGGGACAGGCTTCTCCCAGGGTTCACTGAACTCCTGCAGAGAACTGGAGGATGACAGGTAGCTCCAGAGCTGAGAGCAGAGCTGGATCCAGCCAGGTTGCCACCATGGAAACAACTGACAGGACAAAAGGAGATGTCTTCAAGTTGCTCCAGGAAAGGTTTAGATTGGATAATGGATTTTTTAAAATTTTTTTTTTCCACTGAAAGAATGGTTGAGTGTTGGAGCAGCAATGTGGTGAGTCACCATCCTTGGAAGTGTAAAAAAAAAAATAATAAAAATGGGTGGATGGGCACTTGGTGGGCTTGGCAGGGCTTAAAGGTCTTTCCCAAAAGTAGCAATTCCTTCATTCTCTGCTTGCCAGGCTGCCCTGCTCTGCTGAGGAGCACTGTGGAGACCTGTGGATTCCCCCTGTGCCAGCTCCCAGCAATCACTTGAGCATTTGCTGTTCTACAAACCTTGGCCAGGTCGTTAACGGAGGAAAGGAAATAATAATAAAAAAAAAAGCGAGGGCTCCAAATGGATCCCAGAGGGATTCCCTGCAGCAATTAGCTTTATACTCAAAAACATATTTCCACTCTTTACTGCCTGCTCGCTGTATTTGAAATAATTTTCTACCCAATAAACCTTAGTGGCCCCCAAACATAATTTTAGCGGCGCATTAATTAACAACAAGGTGACCCGGTGGTTCAAAGCTGAGCAGAACCTGATGCATCTCCAGGCACCAAGGCAGCATTTCCAAGGAGTTTTCTGTGCAGGAAGGAGTTTTATTTAGGATATTACCTCAGGCTGGCTCCAGGGCAGGCTGGGCTCTCAGGTGCTGACAGGCACCTTCTGCTTTGGAGAACCACGCTGGAATTTCAGACTTGGAAAGCTCTTTTCTGGTTGTTTTTTTTTTTTTTAATCCTTCCTAAAGGATGATTTTGGTTATCTGTTAGGTTTAGGAAAGTCTCTAAACCTGGATAAACCCCTCTGGCATCCTGTGGCTGGGGGTTTTAGGGTTTGGGCATGAACAGCAGATCCCTGGAGCTGTTGCAATCTCCTGCCTTCCCTGTGATTTCCATCCCTGTGGGTGTGAGGATCAGCTGAAAATCCCTGCTGGCTGCTCACCCACTGATTCACACAGGAGGGAAGCACGAGGCTGGAGGTGCCTGGTTGATTCTGGGGGCAAAGCCATCGAGGCAGAGCTGGTGGAGGCTCCTGGGCTGGAGAAGGCAGCAAGTGGAGAAGGCATCATGTGGAGCTGGTGCACCCAGAGCTGGCCTCCTGTGAGCCCATCTAACCCAGTCCCAGCTCCCTCTGGGATCTGCTCCCATCCAGATGAGGCAAAAATGAGGGAGCACCTCCAAGGAGGCTGGATCTGCACATTTGGAGCCTGCTGTGATGCCTTCAGCAGGTTTCAGCTGTGTGCCTGGGGGATGACACGGTGACCAAGGGGATGGGGACCCTGCTGGCTGCTCCACCATGGTGGTGGCACCCAGAGCAAGGCTCCAGAGCCAGCTGCTCTCTGGGTGTGTAATCCCCTGCTCAACAGGAGCTGGGAGGGAGCATTACAGGGTTTGCAGCTCATCCTGCTTCATCTGTTGCATGTGAAATATCCCACGTAAAGCTGCACACAAAGCTGCAAAGCCACCCCTAATCCTTCCCAAAGCCAGCCTGCCCTTCCCTGCAAATATTACATTAGATATGCTTATTAAACTCACTCAGCTGAAGTTTTGCTTCCAGCCCGTGGTGATGGTCTTGAAATGTCATTAAGGTGATAATTATGGCACGTTGTGCTTCATCCAGGCTTTGGGTGCTAATTGTTCACACCTGCTGCCAGCAAGGGAAGGTTGTGCCATGGATTCCAGCTGGATAATGTGAGGGTGCCAGGCTGGCCAGGGACCCTCCAGTGCCAATGTCTTGGGGTGATTGAGACAGCCTCTCTCTGGGGTTGGGTGATGGGTGGGAGGTTCTCTGTCCTGCCCTTGCACATGGGGTCCCCATGCCTTGGGAATTGAAATAATGCCATTTAATACCTTCATAAACTGCCTGAAGAAAACAGAGAAAATCCCAACCTCTGCCTTCACCTCCCCTCTCCTCTGAACCCCTGGACCTGCAGCTCCTGGCAGACTTTGCCACCAGTCATGGGTGTGATCTGGGTTAGCATGACACTGATGTAAATTTAAAGCCTTCTTCTGCTCTCTCTGTTAGCAGCCTTGTATTTGCAGGAAGAAAGAGAATGGGAAACAACTTTTTTAATGAAGTCGAGCATTTAAATTCTCTTTATACTTAGTCCTATCTGGAGCTCTTTACCCAAATGAAGCAGAAAGCATTTACAGCTGTATTTTCCATCACACCAACCAAGGAATATATTCATTTGCAGTAACATGGCACTCAATGAAGTGGAAAATAAGCTCCCAAAATTGAGCTGTGAAATGGTTTCAATGAGCAGGAGAAGCCCGCTCGGGCTCCACTGACCGCTCGCTTTGGTTATGATAAAAAATTAATTTGATTGAACACCTGAGCTGTGGCAGAGGTGAGGTTGTGCCTGAGATCCCTTTGCTTGGGCTGGGTTTGGGGCTGGTTTTGGTGCTGTAGCTCCCACCTCTCCTGCTCATGGCTGTCGCTTTTGGGGTGCAGTGTTTGTTTTTTGGAGTTTGGAAAGGACCAGGCAGACAGGTCCAAAGTCAGCATGCAAAAATCTCTTTATTCTGATTTTCTGACTCCATTTCTACCCACTGTACAAAGGTGACCAATTCTTGGCCAAAGCAGAACATCCCATCCCTTGGATTGGTGTTCATCCCAATCACTCAAATATTCTATCAGAACCAAGGAATGTAAACATTTCTTATTTACATGAAAAAGGCTTGGGAACTCAGCTCAGAGTTTTAAAACATCAGAAGGCTTTTTGCTTTAATATTAGAAAGTCGCAAACCAGAGTGACACATGGCGAGCTGGTGCCTCCAAGGGTTGCCCATCGGTGGCACAGCAGCCAACGCCCCACGTGTCCTCCTCCACAGGGCTGCAGGAGGGGACAATGCCTGGGCTGTCCCCTGGCTGGTGGCATCTCTGCACACCCTGGGCAGAGCTCGTGTGGCAGCTCCGAGCAGAGATGGAGACGGTTCCTCCTCGCCGGCGCCGGAGGACGTGAGCGGGGCGCTGAGCGGGTGCCGTCCTCAAGCAGGGCCCGCTAATTGCTCGTGATTCCTGCTCCAACAGCATCGGCACGAGCAGCAATCGCTGCTGGAAACGCAATTAATAATTCAGTGCTGAGCTCTGGCAGGTGTCAGCAGGAATCCACGGGGCCTCGACGCCTCCCCGTGCCCGCACGGGAGCGGGCAGAGCCGGGTGGGATCGATGCTGGTGAGGATGCAGAGGAGGAAATAACTCTGCTGGAATTTCCCCCCAGCGTGGATCAGGTGTGGCTCTGGTTTTGCATGTTTCAGACTTGCTCTTGATATTAAAGCAAAAAGGCTTCTGATGTTTTGGAACTCTGAGCTGAGTTCCCAAGCCTTTTCATGTAAATAAGAAATGTTTACATTCATTGGTTCTGATAGAATATTTGAGTGATTGGGATGAACACCAATCCAAGGGATGGGATGTTCTGCTTTGGCCAATAATTGGCCACCTTTGTACAGTGGATAGAAATGGAGTCAGAAAATTAGAATAAAGAGATTTTTGCATGCTGACCCCGGAACTGTCTGCCTGGTCCTTTCCAAACTCCAAAAACAAATGCTGCAACCCCAAAAAGAGGTGTGACAGAACAGGGGCTGTGGGGCAGCAGGGTGAGGTCCCAAGGCTGCCTGCCCTGTGTGCAGCCCCGTTATCATTGCAGGGACGCTTCCCGGGGCAATTTCCCAGTCTCAAGCTGCGCCAAGGGAAATATAGGTTGGATATTGGGAAGAAGTTTTTCATGGAGAGAATGATTAAATACTGGAATAGTCTGCCTGAGGAGGTGGTGGAGTCACCATCCCCGGATGTGTTTAGATAGAGACTGGATGTGGCACTCGGTGCCAGGGTTTAGTTGAGGTGTTAGGGTTGGACCCAATGGTCTTGAAGGTCTCTTCCAACCTACACATTCTGTGATTCTGTCATTCTGTGATTCTGTCATTCTGTCATTCTGTGAATCCATCTTCACCTGAGATGTTCCATGGGCATTTTCTGGTTTTGCTGTACAGGCAGCAGTGATTTGGGGTGGAGGTGACTGGCAGCACTTCTCTGCAGTGCTGGAGGCTGGCAGCATAACTCCAAAGCTGGCACAGGGTGGCTGGGCTGCCCTGCTGGGTGATGCAGCCCTGTCCCAGCCATGGGGGCAGGCAGAGAGGATGGAAAGGAGCAGAGACATTTTAGTCCTGGCTGGAAAAAGCAGCACCCTGATGGATTAAAATCCCTTCCTGGGGTGCTGCTGTGGCTCAGTGCAGCCTCAGGACCCTCTGTGTCCCCCTCACAGGCTCTGCCAGCGTGGCTTTCACTGGCAGTGCTGGCTGCTGCTTGTGGCTGGCTTTTATTTTTAATTACATTTTGCCTCTGAAGATGGGCTGCTTTGCTGCTTCATTATTTCCCTCTGCCTTTTTTTTTTCCCCTCTTTTTTTTTTCCCCTTCATTTTTCTTTAAAAGCCCAGCAGACTTCAGGCTCCCTGAGAAATAGCTTCACCCTTTAGGAAAGTGCAGAGCCTTTTCCCTGAGTAACAAAATGTTGATTTGCTACCACAGGGCTGAGTGATGGTGGTTCCCTTATTAAACTGCACTTAGAGGCAGCGACTGTCAGGCAGGGATGGAGAGCTTCTCCGATAAGTTGGAGCTATTCATTATTAAATTATCTTCATTCACTCCAACATCTCATTTTCATTGAATTAGATGAAAAGTGCTCGAAGGCAGCTGCTGCAGTGGCTTGGAGGCTGCCAGGAGCAGCGTGCCAATGTCACTGCTGGCCTTGCTTTGTGCAGCAGCCACGTCTGACCCTTGCCCACTGATGGATGGGGGTAAATCTCCTGGAGCTGCACCTGCTGATGGCCTTGGAGACCTGGATTCAGCAGCTCTGGGAGCTGGGGCTGGTGGGGATTGGCTCCACCAGGGAGTGAGGTAGGGTGGGACTCTGATTTTGCATGTCCCTGACTTACATTCTAATATTAAAGCTCAGCCTTCTGATGTTTTGGAACTCTGAGCTGAGTTCCCAAGCCTTTTTCACGTAAATAAGAAATGTTTACATTCTTTAGTTCTGATAGAATATTTGAGTGATTGGTATGAACACCAATCCAAGGGATGGGATGTTCTGCTTTGGCCAATAATTGGCCACTTTTGTACAGTGGATATAAATGGAGTCAGAAAATTAGAATAGAGAGAATTCCTTCATGCTGACCCCGGACCTGTCCTGCCTGGTCCTTTCCAAACTCCAAAAACAAATGCTGCACCCCAAAAGCGACAGCAGGGTGGCCCTGGCAGTGACAAAGGTGGGTGTTCCCAGTAACTGGGTCCCAGTGTGGCCTCTCAGGAGGGTCTACCCAGCGTTTTGAATGGTGTGTGTTGTTCTAGGGGACTGCAGATGGATTTGGTTGAGTTACACAGGGTTTTACCCCGTCCCCTGCTGCCCCCTCCCCTCCTGGGACACCCTCCTGGGGGCAGCCACCTCAGGCTTCATCCCTGGCTGGCAGCTGAGCTGTGTTTTGTGTCCCGTGGCTGTTTTTTGGGGGAGGATGGATGCCATCTGGCTGCCTGGTCTCTGTGCTTTCACCTTGGCAGGAGCGCCTGGCACCATCCCCACGGCTCGGCACCGAACCAGGGGCTGCCAGCCCGCGGCTCTGCCAGGCACTTTGTGGAGTCTGAGCTGCTTTAGGGCCGCCCCCAAGGAATTGGAGGGGTTTTGTCTCAAGGCAAAACACCTTGGACAGAGCTCACTATGCCCATCTCTGTCCCAGCCGTGTGTAAAGCTCCATCTTTCCCTCGGAGAGCTCAGAATTGGGACACCTGCCTGCTGCTCCATCCCAAACACCTCAGGAGCGGGCAGCACCCCTCTCTCCCGTGCCAGCCCCCCAAACCTGGGTGCTGTGAAGCCTTTCTCACCTCCATCCCCATCTTCCTCCTGGCAAAGGAGCCGGCTGTCCCTGGGAGCATCTCCTCAGCTGCTGCTTCTCCTCGCCAGCGCATCTCGCCCCGAGAAGCTGCTTTGATCAACGCTCTTGGATTGCAGCCTTCAGCCTTGATCAAGGCAGGAGGAGGGACGGGGGAGAGCGAGTGCTCGCAGGCTCTTTGGGGACGGGCTGGAAGCCGAGCTGCTGCTCCAAGAAAAGCCGGCTTCAAAGTAAGAGAGGCGGCGCTGCCAGAATAAGAGTGAAGCGGGCGGGCTGAGGAGGAGGAGGAGGAGGAGGAGGAGGAAGGCTGCTGGGTGCCAGAACTCCAGCTGGGATGGGCAAGGGATGGTGATGATGGCACTGCTGTGAGGCTGGAGCAGTTCTGGGAGAGGGCAGGAAACCAGCTGCAGTGGAGGGTGGGGTGATCTACGCTTCCCCCTGTGTTTAATTCTGTCCCAGATCTGTTTTTCTGTCCTCATCAGCTTTTCCAGCTCTCCAAACTTCCCCAGCCCCTGGGGGACCTGGCATGGAGGAAGTTTTTAGAGCTGAAAAGAGGCTGAATTTTCTTCTTTGGGTCAGTGGTTTCCTCCCAGTCTTTAACTGGTGGGGATGTTGGGTGTTATGGACCTAAGGAGGGCTCTGGGACAGGAGCAGGGGGACAGAGCATCCCTTCATTGCCAGTGTGGTCTGGCTGTTTCAGCTGTAAGGGCTTTGTGTGGCATGAAGGGGTGTGTAAAGCACTGATCAGATCAGAGCTTCTGGTGAATGGGAATTAATGGCCAGGAGGAGATCCCCTGGGGCTTTCTGCCTTTGTTTCCCCCCTCAGTGCCGGGGAATTCTGTGTCAGGAGCTCTGGAAATCATGGGCCATTCCTTTGTGGGTTGCATTACCTGGCAGAGGAGCAAGAACCGAGCAGAGATGCAAAACCTGGAGGTCTCCACGAGCAGGGAAAAACTCTGGCCAGAAACCACCCTGTGATGCCAACCTGCTCCGGCAATCCTGCTCCTCCTCCTCTCTCCTGCTCCCACTCCCTGTTTGCTGCTGCTGCCTTCCTCAGGTGCTCACACATGCACCTCTGGCTTTTCCTCTCAGCTACAGATGGCAGGCAGCAAAAGCAGCCAGCCAGATGTGCTTTTCATAGCTCCCAAACCGGGCATAACTAAACATTTACATTTATTACCAATTAGAGGGGAAACAGACTGTAGTTTTATGTACTGGATGTGTCTGGATGTATTTCAGCTCATGACCTTACTACACCCCACCCTCAGCAACAAAATCTCTCTTGGTTAGGGGCAAAACCCTGGAAAGAATTTGGGTTCCATCACCTGGTGATTGGATGATGGGGATTCCAGCACTTTGTAGGAAAGCCTGAGCAGGGGTTTGCTCCAGGGTGATGTTGCACATCCCCAGGGATGCTCCAGAGGGATTTCCACAGTGGAATCCACGCCCATTAAATCCATGCATGGCTGTGACCACACTGCAGCTGTCAATGGGTCCTGAGCCAACATCACAGCGGTTCTTTAATGATGTGTGAGCCAACAGCAAAACACAAATAAATCCATAAGCAGGCACTGAGCCTCGCTGGGAGCCTGAGGAGGAGCAAAGATGGATGTGCATGGTGGTGGTGATGTCCCAGCCTTCACCAGCAGGGTCACAAAGGGGCTGATGCCCTAACAAAGTCCAAGGAAGGGATGTCCTAACAAGAAATATATATTTCAATGAAATGTATTCATTTGAAGTAACCTGGCACTCAGTGAAGTGGAAAATAAACTCCCCAAATTGATCCTGGCTGGGAGGGGTCCAGCCCCAAGGTGGTCACTGTGCCACTGCAATCTGCTCACCTCTGTGAGGCCAGCACCTGAACCTGGGCTGTTTGAGGTGGATGGGGTCTGCATGTGCCCATCAGATGTCCAGGCAGGTGGAAATGAGGATTTACTGCTTCTGTGGGGGTGCTGGGTTTGCTGTACTGGGTCAATCACTCTCGATTCTGCCTCTGAGCAATGGTTGAGCTGCAAAGAAAATAATCTCAATCTCCTTCTTCAGAAAACCATCCTCTTGGCAAGAGAGGAAGGAGAAATGTGGGAAGGCCAGGTTATGTTGGAAAACTTCTTTAAGCCAGGCTGTCCCACATCCACCCTGGTACTGGGATTGTGCCCCCCCAACACCACCCCACAGCCACAAAATTGGGATGCAGGATGCTGCAGGAACTGACCCTGCTCATCCTTCCCCATCCTCCCTGCTCCCAGCAGCTCCCACAGCCATTTATTCCTGCAGCAACATCCCAATTCCTTCCTCACTCCCCATTTTTTTTATTTTTTTTTCCCCACAGGATGCCTGGACCCCTCTGTCAGTCATGACCAAAGCTCACCTCTGGCTGTGCCTCCTGCATCCCTGTGCTCACCTCTGCTGTTGCTCAGCCTGGGATGGATGCAGGGCTGGATTTCCCTGCTCTTTCCAGGGGAAGCAGCCCAGACAGAGAGGGAAAGCCACAGGCAGTGCCCGTGGGATGCACACCCAGCAGTTGTGTGCATCCCTCTGGGGATGCCTGGGGGAATTATTCCAGCACAGGCAGCTTCAGAAAGGCAATATTTTATTAGAAGCCCATTCAACTGTTCAAACAGGTGAGGAGGAGAGCGGTGATGATGCAAAATTGAAACAAGGCAGGGGTGCAATTCTGCCTGAGCAAGGAGAGCTGTGGGGTGGGTTTCCACCTGGGCAGGGAGAGCAGGGCTGAGGTCAGCTCTGCCAGGCCAGGATAAAGAATGAATAAAGCTGAGAGGTTTAAAGGGGCTGAGTGTGGAATGAAGGGCTGCAGTGTCTTGGCAGAGCTATTGGAGAGTGGCAGGGACCAGCCCTGGGGTGGAAATGGTCCACCCCAACCTCAGCCCTTGGAGGGATGTGTGGACATTCCCATCCCATGGAAAAGCAGCATCCTGCCCTCATTGGGATGGGAAGCAGCAGGGACAGGCTGGATCAAGGATGGTACAAACCTTGGCCACCAACCTTTGGGGTCCTCTAGGAAGGAACCAACACAGGGACAAGGCATGTGAGGAAATTTGTGCAGAAAAAGGCAGGAGAGGAGTGAAATGGGAGGAGCAGGATTTACTGCTCCATACACAGATTTGTCCCATTATCCTGCTGATCAGCAAAAACAGGAGACAGTTTAACTGGAGAGTTGGATTTAAGATTAAAAAATAATATTTTATTTTGTTTCCTCCTCTTCTGTGACTGTGCTGGAGCGTGACAGGGTGGGAGCTCTTGGCAGCTGGGATGTTCAATGTTTTTTTTCCACATGGTCTCTTGATTATTAATGGATTTTAGCACTCGACAAAGTAGAAATTAGGAGATAAAAGCTATTAGAAACTAATTTGGGTAATCACTGCTTCTGTTCCCCCAGGAGCCCTTCTGAGAGCGTTGCTCCCAACACCACTGCCAAGCCTCAGGAGAGAGGGAATCTCTTTCCAGCAGAGTTTCATGAGCTTTGGAAGAGCCCACTGATCCATGGCCAGTGAGGAGACAACTTGAATGGAGCAGGCCTGATCCAAACAACACTCTCCTCCCAGCAGCCTCCTGGGATTTATAGGATTTCACATCCCTGGACACTCTTTGGGGTGGTTTATGTGCCACAATTTATTTTTTTTTCTGTTATGTTGGTGAAACAACCATATAGAAACTAGCTTGGGAAAAAAACAAGGTGGGAGATAAATCCTCGTGGCATGGGCTCTCCCAGCGATAAAATGAGCTACAGTGGAGAAATAAACCCTTTATTTCCTTCAATCCCCATCTTCCTGAGTGCATCAATACCCCCAGGGGCAAGGAAAGGGTGAGGAGCCATTGCAGGGAATCACTTCAAGGGAAAAGCTGGAAGGTGGGAACTGATGCAGCAACCACTGCTGGTTTTTGAGGCAGATGGGCTGGGAGGGTTTGCATATCCCAGGAGGGTTTATGTACAGAGAAGAGGATGCCTGCAGGCTGGGGAGAGCACTTTTGAAAACAGTTTGACTGATTTTTTTTTTCTCCTTCTTTCTTTCTTTCCATCCAGCCAGCCAGTCTCCACTCCTGGCATATTCAGCAGGAGCAAAAGCTCTGCCTTGCAGATTTTTTTTTTATTATTATTATTATTTTATCCCTCCAAATTTCATCCCGTGGTCCCACCAAAACTTGCCCATCCCAACCCTTGTTCCAGGAGCAGAGGTCCTGTGGAAGCACAATCCTGGGGACAGCTCTGAGGGTGCCAGGGGAGCTCTGTGCCAGGCAGGGTCAGGGTGCAGGGGATGAGGTAAATCCTGCAGGCTCCTGGCTGTGTCCCTGGCTCCAGCCCTGCTGATTTACACGGGCTCTGGTGACACCCCAGGGCAGGGCACCCATATTTAATGGATGGGGATGTCACTGCTGGCAGCAGCAGCAGCTCCCAGCCGTGAGCTCAGGGAGGAGAAAACAATCTGCCACCGTCATCCCCGGCGCTCTGCAGATTTTTCCTCTTGCAGAATGGGGTGAGGTGAAGAGGCTTTATTTGATGGTGTCTGAAGAGGTCTCCAGCTTCTCCTGAAGAGCTGGGAGCAGCTGAGGATGCTCAAGGAGGCCCAGGGCTGGTGCAGGCAGTGGGGTTGGGTGGGAGAGGTTGTGATTTTTGATCTTTGTTTAAGGAGGAGATGGTGGGAAGGAAAGAAGGGAGCTGAGGAACTGGGATTGGGGCTTGGAGGTACCCACCAGCCTGAGGTTCTTTCTCACTGAGTGAGGACACAGAAGGGTGGCTGGGACATCTCCTAAATGCCTGGGCTCGCTGATTCTCCTGCCTCCTTCAGAGACTGTGGCAGGAGGAGGAGGAGGAGGAACAGGGAGGAAGAAGCTGAGGTCACCACCATTCCAGGAGGTTGTTAATTTTCCCCCTATCCTCCTTAAGAAGTGGCCATTCACCCCAGGCCCTGTAAATCCTCCCCTGAGAGAAAACACCAGGGAGCACAGCACGGGGAGGGAGATGAGAGCCCTGGATGGCTTTGAAAGAGATGGCAGCAAGGAAAAACAGCCCACCATCGGCAAAGGGGGAAAACAGACAGAGAAAGAGAGACTGGAAATGTGCTGAAGCAGCTGATGACAGCCCAAACAGCAGGAGAAGGCTCCTGCCTGCCAATTAACGAGCCTCTGGTGCTAATTTGCCACCTTGACTGCACTTCTGAGCTTGTCAGGAGAAGGGGGAGGAAAAACAAAAAAAAAAGATGAGGCTGAAGAGAGCTGGGCGAGGCTTTGGGTTTTGCCTCTTGGCTGTGCAGATGTCGCTGGGTTTGGGAGAGGCAGGGGCAGCAAGGGGGGCTGGTGGCAAACAATCCACAAGGAGGAGAATGATGAGCAGCTTTCCATGGGTTTGTGCTGGCACAGCAGCTCCAGGCCAGCACAGGGATGCCAGCTTCCCAGGGATCACATCCCATCTGCTGAATTGGGAGAGGGAGAGGAGATCCCCTGAGTGCCCAGGAGCATCTCTGTGGGTTATAAAGGAGCCAGAGCAGCCCTGTGTTGGGGCAGAGAGGGCCACAGGCAGCCTGGCACCTCCTGCCTCCCCCAAAAATGCTGTCAAGCACAGAGCAGGTCTGCTGGCAGCTGCCTGCTGGTTCTGTGTGGCTAACAGAGCCAGAGGAGCCCTGGGCAAAACGCTCAGCACGAAGCCTCCTGCCAAGCCAAGCTGATTCCCACTCCTTGCCCATCCTGCAGCCCAAACCCAGAGACCACAGGGAGGGATTAAAAGCAACATCTGCACCAGTGTGCTGTCTGCATGCAAAGCAAAAGAGTTTCTGCCAGGGAAGCATGTTACCTGGAACCCTCCCAGCCCTCCCTCTTCCTCTGGGATGTTTTAATTCTCCCAGGCTGACACAGCATTAGCTGGGAGCCACAAGGGGTAAACTGAGGCAGGCTGGAGCAAGAATGCAGACTGAGCCTCACAGCCTCTCTCCGTGCTGGCTCTTCATGGAAAAACTGTCCTTGGTGTTTGGGCCCAGCCTGATGTGGAGCTGCCCTTGGGCTAAAGGCACCACACAGAGCTGGAGGCTCAGCCAGTGCTGGGGGAAAAGGGTGAAGACAGGAGGGGGAAAAGAGTGAGGGTTACATAGTTTGGGCTGTTTGTTCAGGTGCAGCCCCTCACTGCCTGTCCCAGGGTGGGAGATGGAGTCAGGACCAGCCCCAGCCTGGGGACCATGAGCTTTCTGTCCCAGGAGAGCTGTACAGGTAACCCCATCCCTGGGGTGAAACATCCTGGCCTTTCCCTGGCCTCCTTTTCCCTGGCAGAACTGCTAAACAAACGTGTCTGGAGGGAACCACAGTGTCTGCAGTCAAGTGAGTGAGGAGCTCAGCTTGTTATTTAAAGGCCATTTTCTGGCTTTTATACTGCAGAGGATCTCATATAAACACAGAGCTCAGAAAAGGACAACCCCAAACGCAGCAGTTGTTACAACCTAATGGGTTTGATGCTGAATCCCTGGTTCAGGGTGGCTATTTCCACCCTGAGGCCAGATCCTGCTGGTGCTGTGCAGCTCCAATCCCCCCTCAGCCAGCCCTGCTGCCATCAGCACTGTGCTGTGCAGGGGAAAGCACTGCAAGGTAATCAAATGCTGACCTCCAGTCATTAACCTCGTCCTTTTAATCACCTCCATTGAGCGCCTTAATTGCTGAGCAGGGATGGGAGGACCTGGCTGCTTCCACCTGAGATTCCCAGGCAGTTCCCTCCCAGGGCATGCTGCTGCTGCTGCTCTTCCTTTAACTCACACACATCCCCAAAAAAAAGGTGGGAGTGGTTGTCTCCCCAAATACAGCAATTTAGCAGTGAAATTCATGGAACCAACTCTGTTTCTCTGAGTTAAAGGAGAGGGTGCAGCCCCATGGTGTTGGGGCTGGATGCCCAAGGCCCTGTTTGCCATCCCTGTGCCTTTTGCTGAGACAGGGCTGTGCCAGCTGCCAGCCTTGGAATGCCATGCACGGCCTCATTCCTAATGGGAATTGGAAATTTGGGCCAAACTCGGTGCTTTTGGGCAATAGATTATGGATCTTGCTGGGGGCTGTGGAGAGAGTGCAGCCCCAGGGGCAACTGCTGAGGATGCAAAGAGCTGATGGCTCATCCTTCCTGCCTCCCCCTACTCCCTGCTTTTGATTTTTTGCATCAAATTTAAAAGTAAATGGCCTTCAACCACCTCTGTCCTCACACATGGGGCTGTTAGGGCATCACCAGCCTCCACCTGGAGCCTACACAGAGCCAGAGAAGTCCAGGGTCCATCCCTTGAGGTGCTGCCAGTCATCCCAACAGCTCCTGCATTCACGTTCAGCTGGGTTTAGGATGCAGGACTGGTTCAGGGCACTGAAAAACACGGCAGGAAATTGTCTAGAGGAGATGGGATGGAGTTGAGGAATGATAGCCTGACATGGCCCACATGATGATGGAGAGAACCCCAGCATGGCTTGGGTTACAAGATATCTTAAAGCTCATCTTGTTCTAATCTTCCACGGGCAGGGACCTTCCAATAGACCAAACTCCTCCAAGCCTCATCCAACCCGGCCTTGGACACTCCCACGGATGGATGGGGCACTCACAGCTTCTCTGGACAACCAAGAAGTGATGAGATGGGAGATGCACAGCAGAAATCAAAATAATTTCAGGAGCTGGGAATCCTCCTGGCAGCCCTGCCTGCTCAGGAGCACTGCTGGCCTTCCTGCCTATGCCCTCCCCATCTCCAGGCTGATGTGTGCCAGCTCTGCCTGGGGAGCCCAGAGGATGGCTTTGACTTCTCATTTCCTCCTGGTTTGTTTAACTGCCTGATTTTTTTTTTTTTTCTTCCCTTTAGGACTGGGAGAAAGAGAGGAGAGTTGGGCAAAGCAAGACAGATGTGAGGAAAATAGAAGCCTAGGTGACAGATTGAGGGCTGCTATAACCACAATAGCCAGCCTGATTGATAGATTAGACAGGGAATATAAATAGCAAGTACAGTTTATCTATCCCCATTTTATTTTCCTCTTGTCTGTCTCTTTATCTCTCCTGGTGTTATTTTCCTCCCGCTTATCTCTTTATCTGCCCAGCCCGAGGATGGAGGAGAGGTGGGTGACAGAAGCAGGATGGATGAGTTTGGTTTGCCCCCGCCTCTGCAGCATCCAAGCAGACAAGTTTTGCCAGCTGTGGAGGATTAGGAAGCACCCTCAGATCTGCAGGCTGAACACACTTTCCCCTGCACCATCCCCTCTGTCCTCACCCCCTGCCTGCTGTGGTTGGAGGGTCGGCTCCTTCCTCTCCCTGGCTCATCCCTGGCCAAGGAATGAGGGCAGCCAGTGGAGCAGGGAGCTCTGCTTGTCTGGGTTCCCATCTGACAGCCGGGCAGCTCCACTGCTTGATATTCCAGTCAGGCACCGAGCACAGCACCGGGAAGCAGGGAGGGAGGGAGGGGAGCCACACAGCACGGGAAAAGCCAGGGCTAGGCATGACAGTAACTGTTCTGTTCTTTTCTTTCTTTTTTTTTTTTTTTCCTTTTCTTTTTTTTTTTAATCTCAGTCGGTTTTGGTCGCTCTTTTGCTCGAAAAAGGCGTTTTTTAAAAAATATATTAAACAGATACATTTTACTAAGATGTCTCTTGGCTGGAGCCACTGACAAGAAATGACACTCCCCAAATGAATAGGCTTAAAAAAAAAACCTGTCCCAAACAAACCAAATAAATAAATACATAAATAAAACATTTTCCTTTTCTTTCTTTTGCATTAGGGTGGGGGTTTTTTTGTCGTTGTTTCCTTGTTTTGTAGGGAATCATGGCCCAGAGGTCTCCATCGGTGTCTGTGATGGCAGTGTCCCCAGAGCAGGTGCCAGGTCCTTCCCAGGCAAGGGGTGAGCCAGTGCCTCAGCACTGCAGCAGACACGAGGTGCTCATGGAGAGGGCCCAGGGGACACCTGCCAGGTCTCCAGGGCCTGTGCTGTGGACCCCCACCAGCACCGTGTGTGAGGGTACGGCTGCAGGATGGACGGTGGGGGATGCAAAGGCAAAGGTGCCGGTAGAAACCTCTTAAAAAGACTACAAAAGTTGGGGTTGGCAAGGAGGGGATCCTTACTGTGGGTTAAGCACCTGCTCTGGTGGGACCAGCAGCTGCCTCTGGCCAAGCCACACCCCCCTGGGCCATTGGCACACCTCCACAGCCACCTCCGTGGTGGCCACAGTGGCATTGTCCCCACACCCGGAGCCATCCCTCCTCCTCAGTCCCACTGGCACCCTCCACCCGCTCGAGCCCCGCGTCTCTTTGGCCAGTTGCTGGGTGTACCATGGAAGCACGCAGTTGGCACTAAGGTAAGGCCTTGATTTAGATTTTCAGGGTGGTTATTTCTCTCTCCTCCCCAGGAAATGTTTCCTCCCTGCCCCCTGGCACCGAGGTCGGCCGTTAGCTGCACAGCTTGCCCGTCTCCTGCTCCAGGGCGTTGGGCAGCTTGGCATTGAAGGCTCTCAGGGAGGATTGGATCCTGGCCACCTCATTGTTGGCCAGCTTGAGGCGGTGCCGCAGCAAGCAGGTGAAGAGGTCGAGGCGGATTTTGCCCGGGGGGGAGAGCCTGTTCACCCTGTCCCTGATCTCCAGCAGCTGGAGCATGGCTGAATCCTGGGAGCCCTGGGTGTAGGGGTAGTCCAGCTGGAGGATCAGGTCACGGATAGCGTCGGGCTCGAAGGGCAGGCTGTAGCCAAAGACTTGCAAGCTGTTGATTTTCATGTAGCCCAGGTTCTTGGAGGGATCTGACATCTCCAGGGGTTCGTAGTAGATTGTCTCGTTGGAGCTGTCATCCAGGGACTTGATGCGGCTCCGCAGGTAGACGTGCACCGTTTCAAAGAAGGTCTTCCACTTGTTGCCCAAGGTGATTGTCCAGTTCTGGCACTGGGCAGAGGCATCCACAGTAGTCCTTTCCCAGTCTGGGAAGCTGCCCTCACTGACAGGCATGAACCAGCTCTCCGAGTGGCTGCCCCCAAAGGGGTTGACATAGATGGCCATGACGGGCTCCAGGGTGCTGTTCTTGGTGAGGCAGATCTGCAGGGAGAGGGCCAGCATGACGTGAACCAGCCCGGGCTTGTACTTGTTGCTCTTGAGGGTGAGGAGCATGCGCTTCCTCCAGGAGGGATCAAACCAGCTGCCCAGGCGCATGTCGTTGCTGATGAAGATGGAGTGCACCTCGATGCGGCTGTCCCGTTTCTGCAGCAGGTACTTGAGCTCCAAGTCCTGCAGGTCGGTCTCCAGCCCCAGGTAGTGCTCCAGCGAGTCGGCCACCTCGGGCCGGCAGAAGCCCTGGCTGAGGGCGTAGCCGTGGTTGCAGGTCCCGCAGCGGGTGCTGTTGTCCTGGTCGCAGCTGGCACAGGCCGGCCCCTCGCCCAAGGCACACGGGATGGAGCCCTGGCAGGAGGGCTGCTCCGAGGGGCAGCTGCAGCTGTGGCTTTCTTCCAGGAAGGTCCCAGGCACGGCGGTCTCGCTGCAGTACAGGAGCGACTGTGCACGGCTCCACCAGAAAGGGAGGGACCTGGTGCAGGGGGAACGCAGAAGAGAGGCTTAGATGGCACCTTTTGGGATGTCACTGACTTTCCCTAAGGATGGAAGAGCTGCCCACTTTGTGTTTGTTTTCTGCTGTGCTGGTGGCCCCCCCGCCATGAACTAAGCCCCATTTTTCACCTTCAGGTTTGTACCTGATCTCTCAGGCCCACATTCCACCTGCTCACCCCCAGGTGTCCCTCCTAGGTGGGAGCTTCTCCAGTTGCAGCCACAGGGAGGCAGCCCCTGGCTGTGAGCCACCCTTGGGGCACGGGGCAGTGTCCCCAGCAGTGTCCCCTACCTCTCCTTTGGCAGCTTGAAGCGAGGTTGGCGGTGGCAGCGTTTGCTGAGGTTGAAGAGCCGCCGGATGAGTCGGTAGGTTTTCCTGGAGAGCAGCTTCAGGCTGGTGCCCAGCTGCTGGTAGCGATGCTGGACATCCATATCCATGCTCCAGAAGTGGGAAATGGCTGTCCTGTTCAAGAAACGGTCCGTGGGCAGTCTTTTCACCAGGGCCTGAAACTCCTCTGTGGGGAGAAGGAGACAGCATCAGCAGACCCCAGAGAGCAGGTGGTGAATGTGGAGCTGAAAGCAACTTCCCTCCCCCCAAGCTCTGAGGTCTTCACGGTGAGAAGACCACCCTGGAGACCCAGCACCCAGCCTGGGCTGCTCACAAGGGCAAGGAGATGCTTGGAGGGTTCTCCCCAGCCTCACCTGACTCCTCGAACTGGCTGTGGTGGCTCTCCCAGGCTCGCCCAAGCTGGGCCAGGCTGCTCTCCAGCGCCTGGATGTCGGCCTCGGGGCAGTTGCAGCGGGGGAAGGCGGGCTGGCACTGGCAGCGGCAGTCGCTCCGGCGGCACAGCAGCTCCCCGGCAGAGCCGCAGGCGATGTAGCTGAGAGCGGCCGCCACGAACCTCTCCCGCAGGTAGGAGGGGAGCACCGTCTGCAGCCCTGCGAGGGGGAGCAGCCCCGAGAGCCTCAGGGCATGCACGGAGCCCCTCAAACATCACCTGGGCGAGCAGGGTATGAGCCCCCCCTACCCCCCCGGGCTCCCACCCTCGCACGATTAGCATATCAATTCGCTGTGGAGCCGCTTGTCTGGGCTCCGCATCGATCCTGGCTCCTCTTGGCAGACAAGCAACAACCTCATCCTGCCCAGCTTTCATTATTTTCATCCCCTCTCCTCCCCAGCCCTGAAATTAGAAGCAGCATCTCATGCCAGCATCCTCCCTTGTGCACCCACAAGCATCCCATGGCAGCACTTGTCCACCCCCACATCCCCACCAGCCCAGTCCTACCTTGGAGCTGCACTTTGTTCTCAGGGCTCTGCACCAGGACAGAGCTCACCGAGTCCAGGTTGTCATAGTTGCTGCAGCCAAGTGGCCCTGTCCGTGTTTCTGTCACCTAAGGCAGGGACATGCAGGTGGTCAGGGATACAGGAGGGGGGACACAGGCTGTGCTGCCCCGCTGAGAGCACTGCAGATAATCCCTGACCCCGCTGGCCAAGCCCCACTCCTCATAGCAGGGCGATGGTCGGTGAGAACTAATTATCTCCTAATTAGCTCGTTGACAGGCGGCAGGCTGAAAGATGTGCCTTTATTAGCGCGCCCAATTTCCCATAAATAATGGGAACGTGTTAACTTTCCCTGCTCTCTCCTCTCTGGGTGATGCTGTTTTAGGTCTGGCCAACAGTGTTTTAAGTGTCCCGGTGCTGTCCCCTCCCTCAGCCCCTCCCTTACCTTGATGGCAGCCGTGGCGATCTGGATGTGGTGCAGGCGGCGCAGGGTGCTGTCCCTGTCGATGAAGTAGGAGGCTGCCAGCTGGTGCAGGGTCTCCAGCGAGACCCCCGAGCTGTTCCCAGCGCCCCCCGCAGGCTCTGCCCTCCGGCTCAGCTTGCGCTTGTCCACAAAAATGGTCAGGGACTCCTCTCCTGGGGGGGACACGCGATACTTTGGGAAGGCTGCTGGGTTTCCATTCCCTTTCTCGGCCGTATTTCTCCTGCAGTGCTTTTTCCCCACACTCTCCCTCCTTGTGCAGGGGGGTGAGCAGGACTGAGCACCCCCAGCACTCACCTCCCAGCGTGGCAGCCAGCAGGAAGTGTGTCCCATACTTTTTGATGAGGCTGTCGGTGATCTGCTGCGGGCTGGGCCGACGCCCCAGCAGCCGGATGTTGCGGATGAATTCGGGGGCCAGGGGAAGTGGAAGGCTGAAGAAATCTTTCCTCTCCAAGGCTAAATTGTTCACCTTCCAACGAGCAAACTCTCTGTGGGAGGAGAGCAGCAGCAGTGGGGAGAGGGTGTGAAGTGAGTGTGGCCATGGCACATGCATGGTTTCCTTCCTTCTGTCCCCAATTTCCAGCTCAGGACAGGTGCAAAACTCTGGTCAGAATCATCTCGACCTCCCCATCAGAAGTGAAGGACCTGCTGCACGCACTTGCCAGCTATAGATCCAGCCAAGACAAAAGCACCATCCCTCCCTAAGCCATTGATGGTGATAAAGAGCTACAAGCAGCGGACATGGCTGGTATTGATTAACCCAGCACCTCCGGAAGGCATTAATCACAGCCCAGGGCAGGCCTGGACCCTTTTCCAGCCCACTGGGCTGGTTGGATCTCATCCCTCCTCCAGCCCTATGTCTACAGACCCTACAGTGTCTGGGGGTATCATGGTTTAAACATCAGCAGCATTCTGTGGGAAGCTGGAGGTGTTGGGATGTGGTGGGGCTGGTGGTGGGTCCCCTCAGAGCCCCAGTGCTGGGAATGTGCCCCCCTGGCCTTGCCCAGCCCCAGGGAGCAGCCACCACTGCCTGTCACCAGCCTGTCACCGCCTCCAAAACCCCGTGGCCTCATAAACAACCGGCAGCAAATTCCAGCCTAATCTTTGGCATTTTGCTCTAATTAAAACCAGGCGGTGCCTTTCAGACAGTTTTACCAGGGCTGGATGGAAAAAGAGGGAGAGGGAGGGGTGGATGGGTGCAAAGCAGCAGCTGCTGGGCTTGGCACATGCCAGGTTGCCTCCCACCATGACCTTTAGGCCCAGAATTTGGGATGCAGGGGCCAGCAGCAGAGCTGAGGCTGAGGCAGGGGGGGATGCTGCCTCTCCCTTTCCACACACACTCCCTCGGGGCTGGGGTGCCGATTTCCCCGCTTCCATCCCAGAGGCAAAGCAAGCCCCGAAGGCTGGTAGCAGGCTCTGTGCCTCCGGGGAGCTGGGAGCCAGCTGCTGTCCCTCTGGCTGCTCCTTCCTGTCCCACCACCGTCACCAGCAGCATCCCTGGAGGACGCAGGTCCCTGGGCACGGCAGCGTCAGCACACAGGAAAGAGGAGAGGAGCTCCCTGGGGGAGCCGGGCTGCATAACAAGGCTGCAATCCCGGCGCCCACGTCAGCATTCCCTGGAGGCCGTGGTCAGGCTTTGCTGCGCTGCTGGAAGCCCCCAGGGCTCAGCACCGGTGGGGAGTGAAAAGGAAAAGGGCTCATTAGCCAGAGGTGACAGCCCTAATTAGGAGGCTGTGGAGTGGAGTGAGTTTCCCACAGAGGTTGTCACAGGGTTGCCCTCTGCTGTAGTGAGTGGACCCCACTGCTGCCAAACCTGTTTTTGTGCTGGCAAGAAACCCCCTCCAGCCTCGGCCTCCATGCATATGGCATCCCAGTACAGCAGTCCATGGGCTGCTGGCACTGGGGACATGCCAGGGGGTCATTCAGGGTGCCTCTGCTCCAGCCCCAGCAGCACCCCAGCCCCAGAGGACTGCCAGTCTAGGCAGGTTCAGTAATTTGGCACAGAGACACCTTTGTGCACGGAAAAAGGACAAAAGAGCATCTTTGTCCAAAGGGGCTGGAAGGTGGATGCCACATGCACATTGCCCCTTCTGCTGTCTCCAGTTTCCACCTCAGGGCAGGAGATCAGTGGGTGGAGGATGCCCAAAGGGACTGGAGTACACACATGAGACCCATCCAACCCAGTGGGCTCTGTGCCTCCTGCCACAAGGGCTGATTCCATCTCAACCTGTGCCCCAAATCCCTCCCAGCTCAGGACAAATCCTGCCTGGAGCCCAGCCTGGCCACACCACGAGCATTCTGGAGGGGAGCTGCGATTATATTCCCTGGAAAAGCAGCATCTCACACCCACCCACCCAATGGACAGCCTCCTCCTGTACATGGGGGTCTGCTCATGAGGATTAGAGAAGGTCTCCCTCCACTTTGCCGTGCCCCCCACCCCACAGCCCCCTCTCACCTGTAGATCCTGTACCTGGTGGTGAAACCCTGCCGGTAGCGCTCCATGAAATCCACGTACTCCTGCGCTCGGTAGAAGGGTCCGCGGTCGGTGAGGAGCCAATCGAGGGGTGCCCGGGCGGAGGGAGAGGAGGACGAGGAGGAAGAGGAGGAGGTGGCGGGGGCTGCATGGCCCTGGGGCACGGTGCTGCCCGCCCCGCCGGCCACTCCCCAGCGGCAGCAGGCGCTCAGGGCCAGCAGGGCCAGCGGGAGCATCGGCGGGGGCCCGTCAGCACGGGGGAGGAGGTCCTGCCGCCCCATCCTGCTGCTGCCCGGCCGGCTTCTTCATTCTTCTCACCCCGCGGCGATCCTCCGGGACAGCCCCGTCCTGCAACGCCGACAGAGGGGATGAGGAACAGCAAGCTTGGGAATGCTTGACAGAGGGAAAGCTGTGCTCCAGGGAGAGCCGCGCATGGAGTCAGGCATGGACTGATCGTGCCACAGGAAATAGAATTTTATAGGGTTGGGGGTGCTGGGTACTGCTGAAGTGAAATGAAATCTTGGCTGATGCCTGTTTGAGGAATTTCTGGCTTTTTCTCTGTGTTTTTTTCTTTGCTGTACATCAGCCTCTCAAGCCCAGCTTGATGCTGTGTGGTGGGGATGGTGGGCTGCCTCTGCAACCTGCATGTGCAACTCACTTCAGATGGGGCTAAAAATAATCATCATGGGGAAGTGGGAAAATGAGCTTCTCCAGGTATGGACTGGATCAGGGGTGGTTGATGTGAGACTTTTCTTTGTGTCCTGCTGGTGGCTGGCTGGCTGGATGTCCACTCCAAGGTTGGTGGAAGTAGTGTTTTTGAGTGCAAAGTAAAGATGGAGCTTTTCTGGCAGCAGCAAGCACAAGACCAGAGCCTGAATTTGCCAGTGAAAGTGGGAGATGGGGAGCTGCAGGGTCTGGCCAAGGCCAGATGTGCTGTGAGGCAACAACAGCTGTTTGCCTCAAAACAGGGACCCCATTGCTGCAGTACTGCCAGGGAAGATGGTTTTTATTCCAGGAAAGCGGCTGGAGCCCAAATGCCCATCCCTGCTGAGCGCACACCAACCCTGCGTTCTCCCAAACGGGGCTTTGCTGGATGAATCATCATGCTTTAACATGTAATAATATGTTTTTTTCAATTTTTTTTCTCCCTCTCTTCTATTTTTAAACCCTTAAGGGTGCCCTTTGATTACACTTTCTCAGCTTCTTGCTCAGCCCTCGAGGCTGGGGCCATGTGAATTTTAAACGAAAGCTGAGATTTTCACATCACCATGCTGGGGGGTGCCAGGGCAGTGGGGTGGGCAGGAGCAGCAGGCAGGGCTTGTTCTGTTCCCCCACACTCTTTGTTCACATGTCACCCTGGTTTCTCCCAGCCTGGCAGGCAGCCACATAACAGCCCAGGCACTGCCTCCTGCTCCCAGCACGTGGAATCCCCCACGGCCACAAATCCTGGCCATGCTGGGGCAGGCAATGCCAGGCTGGTTGCCTCAAGTGCTGGAGGGGGCATCTGTCACCCCCAAAACGTGGCAGGACCCGATGCCAGAGGCTCACAGAGCTGCTTGTGTGCTGCCACATGTGGGTGATGGCACTTTGGCTGCTCCCTAATCCTCCCTGCCTGCAACCAAAGCTGGGCCAAAGGGGAGCAGGCAGATGGGATGCAGAGCCTGCCTGGGGCAGATCTGCACCTTGCTCCCCTCCCCAAGAATATCTGCTGGTACAATTAAAAATTGATGTGGCCTGGGGGCCAAAGGGATCCTCAAAGCTCAAGATTAACCCCCCACCAGGTCCATGCTGCCTGCAGCCATGGGTTCTGCTGCTGTGCTGACCCAGGACCAGCTGCTGTGTCCAGGAGAGAATGGTGGGAGCCAGGGTCTGGCAGTAAACCTCAGGGATGGTTTAGATACTGGCCACAGGCTAAACCCTCAGTGATTTGATTCCTTTCCTACACAGCAAGGAGGAAAGCAGCACTCTGGGTCTCAGCTGAGAAGCCGAGCGAGGGTAAAGCATCCTTGAACAGCATCTTTCTAAACCCTGCCCATAGAAACACGCTGCCTGTAGCATTAAATATGGCTGTGACAGCAAAACACCTTGTTTAAATAGCTGGTGTTCTGGGACTCTGCCTGTTGCCTCATGAACAGCCTTGGCACACCCTATCTCTTCATCCCCCGGCATCATCCATGGGTTTTGAGTGGCTCCTGACCAGTGGGGCTGGGCAGGGGCTGCTCCCTGGCTGTGTCCCTCTCCCCCCTCCCTCCACACAGGTCTCTAACAGCCTAGCTCTTACAGGGGATGTTAAAGGAGATTTTAAGTGGTTAAAGGAGATGTTTTTCCACAAGTGCCATGGGACATTGGCCTCATCCATCACTGCTTCACACCACCACAGACTGGTGGGGATGGTTTTGCACCAGTCACTTCACCACCCTCCCTGAGGCTTTCCTGGTGCGAATCAGAAGGACACGAGAGTATTCTTCCTTTGATTCAAAGCACAGAGGGGTGGGACACACCAGGCAGAGCACTGTCTTTTCCATCAAACCATCCTGGACATTAAATGCTTCCCATCAGCATTTCCAGCCCCTTGCTGTTACTACCCTGGGAGGCACCTCCATGTGCCTTCATCAAAAGGGGCTTCCCATGCTGTCCTTCCCCTCCAAATCCCCTCTCCCACCACAGCTATGGATAGACCCATTTTGGGCCACCTTTTCCCTTGGGCTGTGGTCCCTAGACCAGCTAGAAACCATTTGAGCCTGCTCTGACACCTTCCCTGTGGAGCTCGTTCTGAGATCCGAGGCTGAGCATGGGGTGTTTCCCTGTGGCTACCTCGTGTTTTACTACAGAGCAATAAAAACAGGATTTGGTATTTCCAGCACTTGGCCGGGGCAAACCGGTGCAAAACCAGTGAAGATTCCCTCCTGGTATGAAGCAAAGTTTCCAGCCTTGCTAAGTGAGCTTTTATTCACACGTCCCTCTTATTTACACCTCCGAGGGAGGCTCCTGCTTGGGGATGGGTGCTGATGCACACCAGCATCCCTGCCAACAGGAGCTGAAAGTCCCAAGTCAGGCAGGAACGGGCAAGGAGGGCCTGTGTGGGGGCTGTGCTGAGCTATGCAGCAGCTTATCCCCCTTGGAGCAGCTTTTCCTGCACCACTGTCAGCTGGGATAATTTATTTCCTCCTATCGATCAGGATTTGTAGCAAATAAATACGTGCAGGTATTGCCACAGCTCTGTGCAGTCCTCAGTCCCTACAGCTGGGGAGAACTGGCTCTGATTTGAGGGCTCTGTGGGCTTGGGGCAATGCTTTTCAGGGTGCACCTCCACATGCTCACACCAGGATCCTCCTGGGATGCTGGAGAGAGTAAAGCTCTTTAGATACAAGCAACCCCCTTGACCTTACTACTAGAGCTGGAAATAACTTTCTAATCACTTTTCCTTGATCCAAAAAAAAAATGAAGATTTGATGAGAAGCATCTGACAACTCTTTTTTTTTTCTTCTTCCTTTTGATTTAGGGTTTTGCATCACAAAAGTTGGAAAACTTCCAGCTTGTTAATTTTTTTTTCTCCTCTTCCCCCTTCTATAAAAACCCCGAAGCAATGGAAGAATAGTGCCAAAGGAAAAGTGGTGTCCTCGACAAAAATGGCTTGAGAGGCTGAAGGAGGGATGTGAGATGGGGATGGGGGAGCTCAGGTGAGCTGCAGAAGCCTCCCTTGGTGCTGACACCCTCAGCATAACGTCGGAGTTACACCGAGGTCCCGCCTGCTTCCATGCCGACGGCATCTCCAGAGCCACGCGCTCCACCACTAATCAGGCTGAGTTCGATAATTAAGACGTTAGCTAATTGTTAGGGACATCGTCATTGATTTGTGCCCTTTAATGCTGCAGGAGCAGATCTCGAGATGCAGAAGCTGGGAAGCACGCTCTGGGGAGAGGGGGGCGGTGGTATTTGCCAGGTGCCGGTGGGAAGCACGAGAAGATTCCAGATGGACTCTGGAACTATCTCTGTCCACGCTGAGCTGGAGCCCAGAGCCAAAGCAAACCCCACTGTCTATGGCAGGTCCATCATAGCAGAGCTGTGGGATGTGCCCAGTCACAGGGGCTGCTCCCTGGGGCACAGAGGGAACCAAGGTGCAGCTGTGCAGGAGCCATGGGGAGGGGTCTCGAGCTCCCCGGGGATGCCTTTTAGTGGCAACAAACATCAAATCTAGTCACTGAGTCACCTTCTCATTAAACATGGAAAAGCTTTATCAAATTAAGGCCACTTAAAAGAGCCCGGGCAAAGGCTAAGTGCAGTTTAGCGTCTGAAGTGGATTGACTCAGCTGAGCCATGTCTATCTATGAATTCACCCAGGCACCCGGGCCACCTCTTGTTCTGCCACTTGCACACCTCGGGACAGACAATTCCAAAGAGCTCAATTTTTGCAGGATGCTCCCATTGCTCCAGAGCCACCAGTCTCGCCTAGGGCTTCATGGAACCCACCTCCCCTCCAGCCAGCCCTGCTGTCTCCTCTGCGCCCTGCCCCAGCTCGATTGTGGCTCGCAAGGAGCTGCATCGCCGGGCTCGTATCCCAAAGGAAGCGCCAGGGCCTCATTGATCTGCCGGGGTAATTAAGAGAGCGAAGCAGGCACCGCCGGAGCGACAGCAGCGCGGTAATCGCTGGCAAAGTGGGCACGGCGGGGTGCTGCTGGCAGCCACCTGGCAGCCGGCCTCGGAGACACGGCTCCAGGCGGCGGGCGTGGGGACAGCCACCTCGGAGCCTGCGGTGCTGAAAGATGACAACCGTGGCTGTGCACAGATTGTCACCGGGCTCCCGGCAAGCCACCCTCGGTAGCCTGTTCAGTCGCCAAAGCTGAGGGACTCGAAGTCGCTGCCCCCTCCTCCTCTCAGCTCATGAGACCAGTTAGAAAACCTGTAGGACTCAATGACTTGGGTTCCTTTTATTAGCTTTTCTTCACATCCTCAAGAGCGAGGCACTTGAAGATGAGAGCAAAGGAAAATAGCAGAAAATCCCAGGACTCGGGGAGCCAAGGATTTGCATAAGACATCAAATGAGTTGAAGGCTGGGCCGCTGTCAGGGGAGACGGCAGCTGAGTGCAGCGAGTCGCACCAGTGCCATGTGTTCTGCCCTCTGGCTTTGCACACCCGAGACTTTCACACCTACAGGCAAAAAGCCTCTTAAAGAAAGCAAATGTGCAAAATACAGTTTCACCCCCGCCCCGGCATAGTGACGGCAACAGCAGCTCTGGCTTCCCCACCTCGCTCTCAGACCAAAGAACCCCTGCAGATGGATCTTTGAGACCGGGGAAGAGCATCCCTGCACACGAGGGGATGGGGGAAAAGAGCAACCCTGAGCACAAGGGGCCAGGGAAAGAGAGCAGCCCTGCAGCCTCCTCCCCAGGGAGGATGGCTCCTTCCCCCTAACAGATCCTGCACGCCCAGTACCACCCTCATGCAGGAGCTGGGGGCAGTGCAAGGTGAGGAACACTGCTTCCCTTCCCTGCCTTGCCTTCACACGAGTGACAAGTGTCACGGACGGGCAGCGATGCTCAAGTGTAGCTCAGCGTTAGCGGCACAGGATAAATAAGGTGGTGGGTGGCTGGTGTTGGGCAGAGAGAGGGAGCCCTCCTCTGGGGTGTCAGAGTGTGGCCACTCCCCTTCCCAGCACCCTGCTGCTCCCCAGGTCTCCAAACTGTCACTGAACGGCCACCAAAACCAGCTCCGCTTTGGAAAAAAGTGCAGGGGCCTCCTTGCAACATCTCCGGGGCTGGCAGGGACCCTCCTGGCTGCTGACAGAGAGGGGACACTGACATCTGCCGGCAGGTCCCACCCGGCCCCGCAGCGCCGGGGCTCGGAGTGCCCGGCCCCGGGACCAGAGCGGGGACACTCCGGGACCCGCCACTGCCACTCCAGGGCAGCGACACGCGGGTCCCCTGGGGAGGGACAGGGCAGGGCGAGCATCGCTGCGCAGAGAGCTGATGCTCTCCACCGCTCTAAAGATACAGAGTTTTATTTCTTACTGGAAAGATGAGTGTTTAGGGAAGGGAAGGGAGCCTGGCAGCGGGGATCTCCCGGCTCCCGGAGCTGCCGCTGCTGTGCCGGGTAGGCGCCCAAGGGGAGCAAACATCTCCCGGCAGGTCACGCATCCAGGGCTCGACCCGATGCTCCGGCGGGCGATTCCCTTACAGGCTATTGATCGATCGGTGCCCACGGGAGAAATGTGCGCTTTAACATTTGCGGGGGCATCTCCTGCGGTCCCGGCGGGCGCGGGATGTCTCACGGGGCATTTCACACCGAGCAGCGCACTCGGCACACAGCAGCAGCAGGTCCCAGCATCCAGAGCATCCCGTTTATTCCGGTTGCCCGCCTGCACTCGGTCCCACTGGGCCGGTCGCAGCCGCCTCTCACCTGTCGGGCCCCGCGCCGGGGCTGCTCCCGCCCGGGAAGGACTCGCTGCCTTCCCCTGCTCCCGGAGAGGCTGCGAAGCGAGCCCGGAGCGGCGACACAACTTGACCAAGGTCACCGAGCCAGCCGGCCTTGGTACCCGGGATCTCCGCCCTTGCGGGGCCGCCGCTCTCCTCGCACCCCTCCTTCCCCCCCACCACCCGCGGGATCCCCACGCCGCCTCAAACCCCGTCCCCCAACTCCTCCCCGCGACCCCGCAGCCTCACCCANCTCAGACGCGGCCCCGCCGCCGCCGCCGGATCCGCCGAGCTCCGCGGGGCCGCCGCGCCGCGCCATAATATATGCAGCGGCCGCAGCCAATCAGAGGCGCCGCCGGCAGCTCCGCGCGTTCCCATTGGCTGAACGGAGTAGGGAGGGGCGGGGCGTGGAGGTGGCGTTCCCGCCTCCCGCCCCGGGGTTAGGGAGCCCTGGGATGTTCGGGATGGGGAATGGGGGGCTTGGAATAATCCCCGGGATGGGGAATGGGGGCTTGGAATGAGCCCCAAAGATCATCCTGAGCCCTGGGATGGGGAATGGGGGCTTGGAATGAGCCCCGGGATGGGGAATGGGGGCTTGGAATGAGCCCCAAAGATCATCCCGAGCCCCGGGATGGGGAATGGGGGATTTGGAATGAGCCCTAGAGATCATCCCGAGCCCTGGGATGGGGAATGGGGGGCTTGGAATGAACCCCAAAGATCATCCCGAGCCCTGGGATGGGGAATGAGGGGCTTGGAATGAGCCCCAAAGATCATCCCATTCCCTCCATGGGCAGGGACACCTTCTACTAGACCAGGTCTCTCCAACCCCACCAACCTGGAACACTTGCAGGGATCCACATCCACAGGTTCTCTGGTCCAACCTCATTTCCAGTCATTCCCGGTGAGCAGCAGGGGGACACCGTTGGTGGCACCAGATTTAGGGCTCTTGGATGAGGTTTTTTATGCGTGTTCTATTTATCCGTCTGTGTTCTTCACACCTCCCACCAAACCCCTCCCTTGCTCCTCCTCACGTGTCATTGGGCACGTGGAAAGAACCTCGCTGGAGACACCTTCTAAATAATGCAATTACATCTTAAAAAAAAAAAAATTCAGAATGAAAAAGCTCTTTTTAATGAGTTTATGGTGAAAGAAGAGCAGTGAAAGAGCCTTTTGGAGGTCATCCAATGGGATTTCCCTGTGCACCCCAAAAGGAACACAGAAGGAGTGCCACATCCTACAAAACATTGCTGCTTATTTTTCCTTTTTTTTTTTTCTCCTAATTTTCCTTCCCCCGTTTTCCTTTTTTTTTTTTTTTTTTTTTTTTTTTTT
>VWYP01016380.1:41942-57742 GCA_013400435.1 Pycnonotus jocosus
TGGAGGTTTCTGATTTTTTCTGATTTTTTCCTGATTTTTTCCTGATTTTTTCCTGATTTTTTCTGATTTTTTCCTGATTTCTCCTGATCCTGAGCCAGTTGGTGCTGGAGGCAGACAGCGCTGCTGAAACACACCCCACTAAACCCCACTGGTTTAATTCAGTGATTCTGGTTGTTGAAAATGGGTAATTTCTGGTGAGCACGGTTCTTCCTGCCCAAAGTGTCACAGAATTTTAAAATACAGAGGGTTAAAAATACAGATCAGTCTGGGGAAAAGCACCCACTGCTTGGGCAATGTTAAGCTGCACAGCTGGCACACATGAGGGAGGAGGAATTTAGGGAAATCCTCACAAAGGAGAGCTCTCCAAAATAAAAATACAATAAAATAATTAAAAAATCACAAATATCTGCTGTGTGTGGCTTTCTTTGGAGTTGCCAGGTGGGATGAGGCTGTGTCCCCATGGGGAGAGGGTGTGGAGCTGTGGAATGGGAACTCTGTGATGCCTCCAAATCCTGATCCAGAGCTGTCTGCCATCAGGAGAATCCCAGGGGGAAAACCACACCAGCAGATCACGGCCGTGTATTCCTGCTGGGATGAGGACTGGAAGAAGAGAACATTTTCCATCAGAAGATTTTGGTTGCAGTGGGGACCACAGGAAGATGTGGCTGTCAGACAAGCTGTCAGTGCTGCTCTGTGCTCACTTAAAGAGAGTGAAAATAATAAAAAAACCCATCCAGATGCAGCAAAAAAGCCTCCAAATCCAGCAGGTTTGGGGTTGCCCTTGCACCCCATATATATACACACATAAATATGTGTATTTATATATATTTTTATTATATATATGTGTGTATACACACATGCACATGTACAGACAATGATATCTATTAAAAATGGCCTTGGGGGATTTCTTCTGGGGCTTTGGCATCCATGATTTCTCCTGGGACTTATTTTGGAGGTCTGTGACAACTTCTGGGATTTTGGAGGTCGGTGGCTTCTTCTGGGGCTTTGGGTTCTGTGGTTTCTCGTGAGAAGTCTGGGATTTCCCCTGGGGTTTTTGGAGGTACGGGGTTTTGGAGGTGCGGGGTTTTTGGAGGTGCAGGATTTTGGAAGTGTGAGATTTTGGAGGTGTGAGATTTTGGAGGTGCAGGATTTTGGAGGTGCAGGATTTTGGAGGTGCGGGATTTTTTAAGTGTGGGTTTTTGGAGGTGCGGGATTTTTGAGGTGTGAGATTTTGGAGGTGCGGGATTTTGGATGCGTGGGGTTTTGGAGGCGCGGGATTTTGGAACTGCGGGATTTTGGAGCTGCAGGATTTTTGAGGTGCAGGATTTTGGAGATGCGGGATTTTGGAGGTGCAGGATTTTGGAGGTGTGGGATTTTGGAGGTGCAGGATTTTGGAGCTGTGAGATTTTTGAGGTGCGGGATTTTGGAGCTCTGTAATTTACCCTGGCTAAGCGGGGGTGGTACCTGCGCACTCTCCTCAGCGCAGAAAGAAGCCGGGCACTCCCGCATCCCTCCCTCCACCGCATCCCTCCGCACCTCTCCCTCTTTCCCCAGGGATGGGGTGGAAAACGAGGGAAGGGGAAGCCGGGAGAAGCCAGGAGCCGGAACATCCGAGCCGTGCCGAGCCTCTCCGCACGGGGAGGTGCCGGCCAGCCGTCCCCGCCCCTCATCCCCGCCTCCCTCCCGGCTCCGTGAGCCCGGCGCGGGGCTCCAAGATGGCTTTGGCCGGGCTGTGCTCGCTGCTGGCCGGCTGCTGCCTGGCTGCGGGCAGCGGCCCCGCCGAGGCGGCGGCGGAGGCGGCGGCCAAGGAGCTGGAGTGCAAACTGAAGAGCATCACGGTGTCTGCGCTGCCCTTTCTGCGGGAGAACGACCTCAGCATCATGCACGGCCCCTCGGCCGCCGAGCCCAAGCTGCTCTTCTCGGTGCGCAACGATTTTCCCGGAGAGATGGTGGTGGTGGACGACCTGGAGAATACGGAGCTGCCTTACTTCGTGCTGGGTGAGCTTGCGGGAGCGCGGAGGGGCTCCGAGCATCCCCGGTGATGGGGCTCTGAGCATCCCCGGTGATGACACCCCGAGTATCCCCGGTGGTGAGGCCCCGAGCATCCTCGGTGATGGGGCTCTGAGCATCCCCGGTGATGAGGCACCGAGCATCCCCGGTGTGACACCCCGAGTATCCCCGGTGGTGAGGCCCCGAGCATCCTCGGTGATGGGGCTCTGAGCATCCCCGGAGTAAGGCACCGAGCATCCCCGGTGTGAGGCACCGAGCACCCCCGGTGGTGAGGCCCCGAGCATCCCCGGTGATGTGGCTCTGAGCATCCCCGGAGTAAGGCACCGAGCATCCCCGGTGTGAGGCACCGAGCATCCCCGGTGATGAGGCACCGAGCATCCCCGGTGATGGGGCTCTGAGCATCCCCGGTGGTGGAGCTCCGAGCATCCCTGGTGATGGAGCACGGAGCATCCCCGGTGATGGGGGCTCCTCCCTGCCGCACCGGCGGCTCTGCCCCGGGGCCGGTCCAGCCCGCTGCAGCATCTCAGCTCCGGGGCCGGCTCACCCACTGCAGCATCGCGGCTGGAGATGCTGCAGGCCTGGCGTGCTCCGTGCGTGCCCAGGTTGTCACCCCCGGCTCAGATCGATGGGCACCGGCGGCTTGTGCTGGCTGGAGGCCCGCAGTCTGCTCGGCTGGAGGTGAGGGTTTGTGCTTTGTCTGCCCCTGAGCAGGGAGTCACCTTCCCTGCAGAGTGATGGAAAAATATTCCGCTGCTTCCAGTGCTTCTGCCTCCAGGTTTTAGGCTCTGGCCTGTTCACACGGTCTGGGTGCTTCCCACCTGCTCTTCATCCCCTGGGTGAGGCTTATCTGCCCTCACCTCATGGACTCCTTAAGTTTTCTTCCACCAAAAAAAAAAAAATAAAAAGCCAACAATTTGCTCCTTTGTTTCTACAGAGTGAGGCCTGCACCTCTTGTGTGCAGGGCCCCACTTCCCTCCTCCCCACCTGGAACAAGTCACTGAGATGTTTCATTTTGGGTGACATTGGTGCAGAACGTCAGTTCCTTGCCCACACAGAACATCCTGCTGCCATGGGCAAATGCCACCAGCGCTTTCCTGGCAGCCCCACAGCAGCTGTGGCACCTCCTGCCAGCCTTGTCCATCTGTTGCTTCTCTGGTTGCGCCTTGGGTGTCCCGTGGAGTTTCCAAAATGCCACCCTTGTTTGGATGCTGGCCCGAAAATGAGGTGCTGGTGTTTTGCTTGATGTGACATTGCCCCTCTTTGTGTAGAGTGGTGACCCCAGACTGAATTTTTTTCCCCAACAATTCATCACTTCCATGGCCTGTGGATGTGCTAAACCTCCCAGTTCTGCTTGCTGGGTGGGCACTGGCTGCTGTGTGGGCATCCCCCTTCTCCCGGGAGGGAGGCAGAGACAGGCGTGGGGCTGCTGATGCCGTGGGGAGGGGTTGTGGGGACAGCCAGGGGGTGTTCCCGGGGCTGTGTGGGGGCTGTGGGGTCACTCCTGTCCCCCGGTCCAAGCCCTGTGCTGTGGATGCTGCAGCGGAGGCCCCGGAGCGTTGCTGTGGCAACAAAGCAGCAGCAGCGCTGCGGATGCAGGGGGATGCAGGCACGGCCGCCAGCCCCGACACCGGGATGCCACCAAGGCCACCCCAGGGCTTGTCCCCTGGCCCCCTCGGACCCCATCCTGTGGAGCCAGACCCTGATGGGCCCCGGGACTCGGGTGCTGCCAGCAGGGAGCACCTGGGTGGGGATGGGGGGAGGTTCCTGAGCATGACCCCTGCCTGTACTGTAGGGTTTTCCTCGGGGATTTTTCAAATCCATGAAAAATCCAGCCCTGGCAGCCCCCAGTGCACTGATGATGCCTGGCAGGGGTTTGCTTTTGCCTCTGCTCTCTGCTGCCAGGCAAAGACAAGGATGACAAAACCCTGTGCCAGTGCACCCTGATGTGCTGGTGCTGGCCAGGCTCTCTGGGGCTCTGCTGCTTGGGACATTGATCCCCCAAAAAATGACCCTGCATGGTGCTGGCCAGGCTCTCTGGGGCTCTGCTGCTTGGGACATTGATCCCCCAAAATATGACCGTGCATGGTGCTGTGCCAGCCCCCAGCATGCAGGGGTTGAGGCTGTGGAGACACAGAGGTGATCCCAGTTCAGGTGTTCCTGTCTGGAATGCTGGGTTGGGCTTGTGGAGCTCTGGACCTTGTGGATCCCTGGACCTTGTGGATCTCTGGACCTTGTGGACCCCTGGACCTTGTGGATCCCTGTTTGCCAGGAGTTTGGTTTGGTAACTTCTGGGAAATGCCAGGTTACATCTTGCTCTCTCCTGTGAGACAAGGGCTTGCCCTGAAGCTGGCACAGCCACTTTGCCATCTGTGGGTGTTACCTGTTTTGTGCTGTTTTACCACGTGGGGGATGTTGTTTCTTTATTATTATAATTTTTATTGTTGTAATTGTTGTTCTTGCTACTGCTACTATCACAGCTATTAGCCTGGACACTGCTTTTGCATGTGCAAGACACAGAAGTCTTGCAAGACCCAGATTTGGCAACTCAGAAGCTGCAACCTCTGCATCTGGAGGTTCCCCAACCCAAAAAAATCCCAAGAGCATCAGTGCTGGCACTGCACACTTGCTGGGGCCATGGCTGTGTCAGGGTTGATGGTGTCAGGGGCTGTTTGTGTTTTCACAAGCCCTCGTGCAGGGCCTGGAGGGTGTTTTTGAGCATCTTTCCAAAAATGTGGCTTCACACCGTGCTGCCTGCACCATCCCTGGCAAACTCCAGACCCTTTCATTGCACCCACCTCGCTGAATTTGAATCTGTAATTAATGATATTTTGGGGTGGGGGATAATCCTGTGTCTGAACCAGCTGGGCAGCTGCTTCTCCTGGGGTTTGTGCACAGGGAAAGGGTTCCCAAGGGAAGGTCCAGGCTTGGAGCAGACCCAGGTGCTGCCCCTGATCAGAAAGGGGTTGGGGTTTGGCCAGGAAGCCCACGAAGTTCTTCACAGAGGCTCATGGCTCTGTCCTGTGGGCTCCCTTTTTGGGGGAGTGTCGCTTTTTGGGGTGCAGCATTCGTTTTTGGAGTTTGGAAAGGATGAGGCAGGACAGGTCTGGAGTCAGCAGGCAAAAATCTCTTTATTCTAATTTTCTAATTTCTATTTTCTAATTTCTATTTTCTAATTCTAATATTCTCTTTATTCTAATTTTCTGACTCTATTTATATCCACTGTACAAAGGTGGCCAATTCTTGGCCAAAGGTTTGTCACCTCATCCCAGTGACTGGTGATCATCCCAATCACTCAAATCCTTTTCTCAGAGCAAAGGAATGTAAACAATTCTTATTTCCATGAAAAAGGTTTGGGAACTCAGCTCAGAGTTCCAAAACACCAGAAGGCTTTTTGCTTTAATATTAGAATGTAAGTTTAAGACATGCAAACCAGAGTGACAGGGGAGTCTCTCCCTGCCTCAGTTTCCCCTCAAAGAGGCTGCAAGCATGCAGGTATTTGGATGCAGTGTGGGGATGAGTGAGAGGAGCAGCTGGAAAGGGGCTGGATCAGGGAGCCCAAGGATGGTGGGGTGTCATCCCAAATTCCTCAAATTCCTCCTGAATAATTCAAGAGCTTTTGAGCTTGGCTGGTTTTCATGGGCACTGCCATGAGTGGAGTGAGTGTTAATTGTGCTGGCTGCCTTCTTGCCTCACTGCCTGTGTGTGCTCAGGAGCAGCTCAGGGCTCTCACCAATAAACCTCACACTGGTTCATATGTAATTTATTTTTTAATTTAATTTTTAAGACATTTTTTAAATTTATAATTTAAGATTTTCATACTGGCAACTCAGAGGCTGCAACCTCTGCATCTGGAGGTTTCCCAGCATCTAATTTATAATTTAAGACATTATTTTTTCTTAATTTTATTTTATTTTAAGACTTTTTTTTAATGTCTTAAACTTACATTCTGATATTTTAAAATATAATTTTACATTCTGATAAGTCTTCTGATGTTTATAAAACTCAGGGAGAGTTCCCACACTTTTTCAAGAGAATGTTTGCATCCTTCTGCTCCAGGAGGAGCATCTGAGTGATGGAGATGTTCTGATTGATGGGGTGATCATCTCTCTCTGGCCAATAATTGGCCACTCATGTACAGTGTATAAAAATAGAGTCAGAAAGTTGAAATAAAGAGAGAAAAAACACTTTCATGCCTGACCTCGCCCTGTCCTGCCTGCTTTTTTCGTGCTCCTGCAACACACGGTGACCACACTGCCACAGGGTTTTCTCCCACCTCCTGAATTTTTGGGAATGTGGGAGCTGGGATGGGACCACTTGCTGCATTTTGCATCACCTGCTTTCATCCTGCTTTCAATCCAACAAACCCTCATTTGGAATGGCCTTTCAGCTCATTTTGTGTTCGTGGCTTTAGCTGCATTCTTTTCCTGAAGGGAGGAAGCATTTTGCTGCTTGGTGGTCATTAAGAAATGCAAATTTGCAGCTCGATACTCCCTGTCTCCAGCCACATTTGATATGTCATTAACTGGATTCACACTCCTGCAGGCTGCTAAGTTTAATTTTTTTTATTTTTTTGGGTGCCCCATCCTTTGCAGGTTATAAAGCAGCACGAGGGGTATTTATGAGCATCCTGGCTTCCCTCAGCCCCCCTGGGCTCGGTGGAGATTTGTGATGTGATTAAAAACCTGCGCCAAAGACGCTGCCTTCGACTCCTCTGCCTCTGTAATGCAATAAATGTTTGAAAAGTAAAGTCTTGAAAGGCCTTTTTGAGCGTAAAATCGACCTGAGGAATGAGGAAGCAGAGCTGATGGGTTGAACTCCTGCTTTCTGATTTCAAGATCTTGAAATACTGGATGGGTTTTTTTTGCATGCTGATTTTTTAAATTATTTTTTTATTTTTTTTTTTTAAATTTTTTGGAGAGTGTGGAGGAGCTGAAGGAATTGCTTCTGCCTCTCCAGGTTTCCAGCCCCTCATCTCCCCACTTCCCACTCCCTCAGGATGGGAGACAGTTCTGAACTTCAACGCCTTTAATAGATTATCATAAACTCCAGCCTTAATACGGGCTGTCAGGATTTCAAATGATCTTACTTTGAAATGAAATGGATTCCTTTTTAAATACAAAATCAATTCTAATTTTTTTTTTTTTTTTGGAGGGGGGGAGGATTTTTCAAAGGCGCCGATGAGCCGGGCATATTTAACTGCTCTTGAATATCTCCCCGAAATATCAAATCAATTTTTTTTTTATTTTTGGCTAAATCTTAGCTAAGCTCTGCTGGAGGCTCTGGCCTTGACTTCCCTGGGTTAATAACAGGGTAGCAAGGAGGGGTTTGAAGGGTTTGAAAGAGAAGCAGGAGCCAAAGGGATGCAGGATTGCATTATTCCATGCTTTTTTCCAGTTCCACACCAAGTGGGAAAAGCATCCTGTTGAGTTTTGCTCCTCTCACCTGGATCTGGATCTGGGTCCCAAAGCTGTTGGCACACAGGGCTGACTCCACCACCTCCCCCAGCGTGAACCTTGCACCTGGGAATGGGTGTAATGGTGAAATAATGAAGCAAATATTAAGAAATCCTAAAGCACCTAGAGAATAACCGAGTTAAATTATACCAGGGGAGCTCAATTGCCTCGCTTAGATTGATTGAATTACTAAATGAGCCTGACTAATGGAATGGAGTGGAGATATCGGACTTTTTACTCCAGATCCTGAAATAATTTCTCTAATAAGATTGTGAGCCATTAATTGAACTTGGCTTTGATCCTGGATGCTGTGGCATGCTCTGAAGCCTGCTGGTGTGATCTGTGCTCTGCCAGGGGACAGCTGCTGTCACCTTCCTGCCATGTGGCTCGGGGGGATTCATCTGGGGAGGTCCCAGGAGCTGTGGTGGGGAAGGGAACCCAAACCACCCCCTCTGAGCTGCCCTCCTGCCCCTTGGCAACCCCCTGGATTCACTGAATTCCTCCCTGCTGCCAGCAGCTAATCCTCTGGCTGGGGTGTGAACCCTGATTGCATGAATTTGAGATGGGTGTTTGGGGGTGTCTGGCTCCTGGAAATCCAGCAGTGCCCCCCTGAATTCACTGAATTCCTCCCTGCTGCCGGCAGGGGATCCCCTGGCTGGGGTCTGAACCCTGATTCCATGAATTTGAGATGGGTGTTTGGGGGTGTCTGGCTCCTGGAAATCCAGCAGTGCCCCCCTGAATTCACTGAATTCCTCCCTGCTGCCGGCAGGGGATCCCCTGGCTGGGGTCTGAACCNAGCAGCTAATCCTCTGGCTGGGGTGTGAACCCTGATTCCATGAATTTGAGATGGGTGTTTGGGGGTGTCTGGCTCCTGGAAATCCAGCAGTGCCCCCCTGAATTCACTGAATTCCTCCCTGCTGCCGGCAGGGGATCCCCTGGCTGGGGGCTGAACCCTGATTCCATGAATTTGAGATGGATGTTTGGGGGTGTCTGGCTCCTGGAAATCCAGCAGTGCCCCCCTGAATTCACTGAATTCCTCCCTGCTGCCGGCAGGGGATCCCCTGGCTGGGGTCTGAACCCTGTTTCCATGAATTTGAGATGGATGTTTGGGGGTGTCTGCCTCCTGAAAATCCAGCAGTGCCCCGTTCTTGCTGTGTCCTGCTGGAGTGGTCCCTGCTGGTGCTGGAGCATTGCTGCAGCACCCAGAGGGAGATGTTTGTCCCCAAGGTTTGGGGGGACTCCAGAGATTCCAGCAAGGCAGAGAGGGATCTCCCAAGGGGATCCCTGGTGGGGCAGGACGTGCTCATCTAACAGCAATCTCTGATACCCCATTGAATAATTGGGTGAAAACTGCTCCATTCCAGCCCCTCCTCTTGGCCACACAGCATCACCACATCCCTTTTCCAGCTGGCTCCAGAGCCTGCAGTGAGGTGATGACCTGCTCAGAGCCACCAAAGCACCAGGGACACCCCGTGCCTGGTCACCTTCCCTCTTCCAGGCAGTGAAACCCAGCCCCAACCACAGCTTAAAACCTCCTGGAGGGGTGGAAAACACTGCAGGAATAGCTGACAGCACCCCAGGGAGGAGCAGAGGCCAAACTGGGGGCGATGGGGGCTCAGGAGGGAGGCACAGTGTGCACATCCCCATCCTCAGGGACACTTTGTCCCCATGCTGTGCCCATTGCAGGCCCACCCTCTTGCTGGGCACGGATATTTTGGATATACAGGGTCTCTTGTATTTTTTTTTTTTTCCTTAAGCAAGGGGAAGAAAAAAAAAAAAGTAAGAAATAAGGATTTGGTCTCTGGGAACCCGTTGCCACAGCAACGGCGCATCCAGCTGGCTCCAGCAGCAGCAGGGATGGGAGGGGATCTCAGTGACCCAGAAAGCAGTGGGGGGAGTGGGATTGGGGGCTGCTTGGCCTTTCCAGGGGGTGCCAGGCTCTGCCAGGGTGGGCAGAGAACAGCCAAGGGGGCTGCAGGGCTCCTGGCCCCCTGGTTTGTCTCGGTTCATGAGTGTCTCAATCAGGGATGCTCAGGTTTGGTCCTGTTCCTGCCTGTTAACGAGCAGAGCAGAGCAAGCAGCTTGGGGGATGCAGAGAGCTGGTTTTGCTCCTGCAGGGAGCTGATCCAGCTGAAAACTGGTGGAGGGAAGAGATTGGAAAAATCCCAGAACTGTGGAATGGTTTGGGTTGGAAGAGACCTTAAAGATTATCCCATTCCACCCCTGCCATGGGCAGGGACACCTCCCATCATCCCAGGGTGCTCCAAACCCCATCCAGCCTGGCCTTGGACACTGCCAGGGATCCAGAGACAGCCACAGCTTCTCATGGAGAAGGATTTCTTCCCAAGGGCTGGAGAAGGTGGCAGGAGGTGCCAATGCTCTTAGTTGGACCTGTCACATCTGCTTGGCCCTGTGAGTGCTTCCCAAATCATGTCAGTGCTCCAAGGAAATCCATAACTTGTTTGCCAGAGCCCTTTTGGATGGAGGCCTGACCTTGTTTTTTCGGGAGCAGCACCTCCTTTTCCTCCCTGCTGCACCCCTGCCCTCCTCCCCTGCCAAAACCCCCCCCCCAGCTGTGATGTCACCGTCACAACACAGTGTCTGCCTGGGAAGGAAGATATTAGCAACCCCGAAATATCCCCAGGACAGGCTCTTGTGTGATGGGAGACAGTTACCATGGAAACCTCCTTCAAATTAAAAAAAAAAAAAGAAAAGGAAAAAAAAATCCCCAAAATTTAAAGCAGCCCTTGAAGCTCAGAGGAACTGTAGACCTACTTATGGGTTTTGGCAACCCCCCCTTTTTTTTTTTTTTTTTTTTTTTTTTTCCAGCTAAAAGCTCCAGGAGACAAAGCAATTAGCTTGGCATCCCAAGGGGGGTGAGAGAGAGAGGGCACAGTGCTGGGAACCAGATTCCTGGGCTGGCAAGAACTTCCCAGTGTCCCTGCCCCAAAGCCCCCAAACACCCTCCTGATGGGGCTGCTCCAACACAGGGGAAGAAGCAGGGTGGGTTTTTTTAGGAGAGGTGGCTTAAAGACCCTTTCTAGATGGATGCATGGAGTGTTTGGGAGGGGATGGGGTGAGTGGAGGGGTGAGGATTTGGAAATCCAGCATGAGGATGGGTGGTTCAATATTGGTTGGGGGGGGGAGCTTGTCCTTATGAGGGTGGCAGTGCCCTTTCTCCTGTGTGGATCAATTGAGCTGGCTGGTTTTATTTAGGGAAGGGGGATGCTTGGCAGGGGGAGACATCCCACTGTTGCTTTTGGGGGTGCAGCATTTGTTTTTTGGAGTTAGGAAAGGACCAGGCAGACAGGTCCAAAGTCAGCATGCAAAAATCTCTTTATTCTAATTTTCTGACTCCATTTCTATCCACTGTACAAAGGTGGCCAATTCTTGGCCAAAGCAGAACATCCCATCCCTTGGATTGGTGTTCATGCCAATCACTCAAATATTCTATCAGAACCAAGGAATGTAAACATTTCTTATTTCCATGAAAAAGGCTTGGGAACTCAGCTCAGAGTTCCAAAACATCAGAAGGCTGAGCTTTAATATTAGAAAGTAAGTCTAAGACATGCAAAAGCAGAGTGACAATCCCTCTCCCAAATTTTCTTGCCAGCCTCCACTGTGCAGCAGTGGCTGCAGGGTCTGTGAGTGCCCGCTGTGCTCTGGGCCCATTTCCTCCCCTAATGATGTCCCCAGTGCCTGCAGCCTGTGGAAAAGCTCCTGTTTGGGACTGCAGAGGCTGCTGTGCCTCCCAGTGCCCTGGGCTGGCCCCAGGCTCCCCTGGGCACTGCCATCCCAGGGCTGCACCTGCCAACCTTTCCTGAATTGCTGAGCCAGAAATAGCTGGGCTCTGTCTTGTGGCTCTGTGTCTCAGACTTGCACTTGATATTAAAGCAAAAAGCCTTCTGATGTTTTGGAACTCTGAGCTGAGTTCCCAAAGCCTTTTCATGTAAATAAGAAATGTTTACATTCCTTGGTTCTGATAGAATATTTGAGTGATTGGTATGAACACCAATCCAAGTGATGGGATGTTCTGCTTTGGCCAAGAATTGGCCACCTTTGTACAGTGGATAGAAATGGAGTCAGAAAATTAGAATAAAGAGATTTTTGCATGCTGACTTCGGACCTGTCTGCCTGTTCCTTTCCAAACTCCAAAAAACAAATGCTGCACCCCAAAAAGCAACACTGCACCATCCTGAGGGCTTGAGGAGAAGGTTTGTGTGCAGCTCTCCAAAGACCTTTGAGGTTTCTGTGCTTCACAGTGTTGGAGGAGTGGAAAATCCTCCATGGTCAATCCTCCATCATTTTTCCACAGAGCCCCAGCTGCCTCTCAGCTGGGTGGGTTTGTTGGGATGTGGAGAAGCTGGGAAGGAGCTGTTGCAGAGCTCTGCTGTTCAGCACCATTTCTTCCCCTCCCTGTTCCTCTCCCTCTTTCAAACCCTCACTCTGCACTTTCTGTCCTTCCTACAAAGGCAGCTGCCTGGGAGCAGCTCGGGCTTCAAAGTTCCCAAAATAACAAAGGTTAAAATAAATTGAATAAAAAAAAAAAGAAGAAGAAAAAAAAGCCTTGCTAGAAGTATAAGCCAGTGCCCCACTTGCACCTGGGCTCAGAGCTTCAAAGTGACTGCAGAGAACCCCCCACGATGCCCATGGTTGGGTTTCTCCGTGTTTGTGGTCCTGTCTCACCCTCCAGCAGCCACAGGAGGGTTTGTAGGAGCCAGGATGAGGCTGCAGGTCGCTGGGAGGGGTTGAGGATTCTGCTGGTTTTGTTGCCTGTGGAGGAAATTGGAGAATGTCTTTTGTGAAGGGAGAGGTTGTGGTGATGTGGGTGCCCCAAGGTTGTGCCCTGCACCCTCCAGCCCCATCTCCTGACCAGGCAGGTGGGCAAACAGCTCCTCTGTGCCCAGCTCTGTGCCTCTGCTGGCTCTGCTGATTTATACACATCGTCAGTGTGACAATTATATACACCTGCAAATTTAATTACCTCCATTTTCATCAGGCAGCGGCAGATTTATGCCTCTGTTCAGTTCCTGTAAATCTCAGGGAAGCTTGACTAGACCCAAAAGTCTTCCCATTGATCACTGTGCACTGGCTGCTCTCTGGCTGTCTTGACAAGCTCTTCTTTCAGGAGTGATAAATCCGAGATGCACAGTTAACTTTTTCCTCTTCTGCATCTTTCTTCCTTCTTTATTTTATTTTATTTTTTTTCTCTTTGTTCTGCCTTTTCCATCTTTCAGAGCCTCCCCACCATCTTGAAAATGGAGCTTGAAATCACATCAGAGCTCCTAAGCACCAAGGAGTTTATGATGTTGGGCTGCAGCTGGCAGCAGCTCATACCTGCAAACTCCATCCCTTTTTTGGCTGGGTATTAAAAGGCTCTGGCACTAGGAGGGGGCTGCCCTGGGGTACCAATTCCTGGGGGAGCAGAGGGTCTCAATCCCTCCCAAAGGCACACATGGATGCATCCTTGAATGATGGGTGGCCTGGGTAGCACAAAACTGGATTTGCAAAACCCAAAAGATTGGGCAGTGTGGTGGTAGTGGGTTGTTGTCCCGTGGCATCAGTAGCCAACACTGATAATTGAGAAGAAAATAGTTAAAACTTCAAGATATCTCTCTGTGATCCTTTTCCTGCTGCCCAGGTCTGTGCTGCAGGGGATTTCTCAACCCAGGATGTGCCTCTGGGCTCTCTGCTCTCTCAATAGCTGCTGGTGGCTCTGTCTTCCCTGAATTCGGTACCTTTTGCAGTGCTTTCATGCTTTGTGGTGGATGGAAAAGAGCCTTGTGTTGGTTTTTACACGTGTGAATCCTTGCAAAGCGAGAAAGAGTGAACAACCATCGCCTTTGATGGTTTTATGGGCTTTTAACCATGTCCTCACTCTCTCCTTTGGTAAACTGAGGAGTCCTGGCACAAAACCATTTACAACATCTCATCCTCCTCCTCCCCCTCCTCCAAACCTCCCAAGCTTTGCCTCCCCCATTCCGAGATGCTCGACCTGAATATCACTTGCAGGATTCCAGCTCAGCCTGCTTTCACCAAGGTTGGGTTTCACCTGCCCACACTTCCCTGCCCATTTTCCTGCTGCACTTCTCAGCTCCAGCTCTGAGGAGATTAAATTTAGCCTCAGTGACCAACTTTGGCATTCGCCTCCTCTTTCCAGAGTGTTCCTGAGCAGCCAAGGTCCTGACAAAAAAAAATCTCCTTGGGGCTTCTTGGTGACCTCTTTTCTTCATAAAATCTAAACTAAAGGATGACTTTCCTTCCTATCCCAACACCACTTTGGTTCTTTGGGAAACTTTGAGGATTTTGACAAGAGCTCTTTGAAGTGATCCTGTCAAATTGGATCACCCTGATCCGCTGGCTGGCAGTGTTATTTATTTATTATTTTAATTTATTTATTATCGTATTTACTGATGCACCTGCTGGTTCCTCTAACAAAGCATCCAGGGCACAAGCAGAGTTTACCTGTCTTTAATTTCCTTGATGTGCAAGAGGTTTTTTATAAGAAATTTGGGGGTTCCTCTGGCAGCTTTTTCCTCTCCAAAAAGGAGGAATGGCTTTTTTTGGAGCGATAGTGGTTGTGTTGGTGGAATCCTGCAGTTCATAGGTGGGTGACATCTGAGCTGAGGGGTTTGTGCCCTCCTTCTCACTGATTTTCTGGGAGACAGAGCAGTAATTTTCCATGGCTGATTGGGAACCTCTCCATCATTTGGACTCCTTCCACAGAGACCTGATTTTCCCCTCCGGGAGAGGTGACATGACAGCATTGCAGGGTGAGATATCAACTACAGACTTGGTCCTTTCTGGGGTTTTTATGTCAGCGTGGCATCTTTGGCAGTGTCTTCACACATCCTCTTTATTTTGCTGCTGCTCCCTGTCGTGGGTGGGTGCTCGGGTTCTTTTGAGCGTGGCCGTGTCACTGAGTGTGAGGTGGATCTGCCTCTCTGTTGCACCTCTTTTGGGGTTGCAGCATTTGTTTTTTGGAGTTTGGAAAGGATGAGGCAGGACAGTCTGGAGTCAGCATGCAAAAATCTCTTTATTCTGATTTTCTGACTCCATTTCTATCCACTGTACAAAGGTGGCCAATTCTTGGCCAAAGCAGAACATCCCATCCCTTGGATTGGTGTTCATCCCAATCACTCAAATATTCTATCAGAACTAAAGAATGTAAACATTTCTTATTGACATGAAAAAGGCTTTGGGAACTCAGCTCAGAGTTCCAAAACATCAGAAGGCTGAGCTTTAATATCAAGAGCAAGTCTGAGACATGTAAAATCAGAGCCACACCTCTCTTCCCACATTTCCTCTGCAGTGCACAGTTCCACAAATGGGACCAAAAGCAACAAGACAGGAGTGAAAATCAAACACCAGAGAACGTCCCAATCTGCTCGTTGGTTTTTTTTCCTCCTGGCTTTGGGTCAAAATTGATGAATGTGATGGAAGGATAACCTTGGAGGGGATGGCACACAGGTGGGGTTGGGCACGTCCTTGGGCTCGTGGGGAGGAGCAGGGCAGTGCCAGGCTGTAAAATCAGCAGCTGCAGAGCAAACCCAGTCAGCTCAGGGCCCCTGATGGTGAATCAGTGTCCTCTGCTCAACATGTGCAGCTCAGCCTCGCTCCCAGGGTGATGGAGGGTTTGTTGTTAAAGACAGGGAGGGCTTAGGGCTCTGTATTTGGGACAAAAATCCCAGTTCAGGGCTGATGGGGTAATTCCTTGGTGACCTTCCCAAAGGCAAAGGCGCCCTGCATTCCAAGGAGAAACCTGGATAGTTCTCAGCCGTGCTGTGGCCTCACGTGTGCCAGCCTCATGTGCTGGGGTGATCTCTCTGACCCAGCCTGAGATTGGCTCCAGGGAGGTCACCCTTCCTTTCCCTCAAACCTTTCTGTTCTCCTATACATGACTCTTCCAGAGATTTTCCCCCAGGGGCGCTCTCCCATGAAGCAGGTTCCTAATTTATGCTTTATGAGCTTTATGTTTGCTGGTATGGAAAAGCTGGATCGTCCTGAAAAAGGCAGAATGAGCTGTAGAATGAGCTGCAGAATGAGCTGGTTGTCCTACCTGAGACTGGAGACAGGAAAAAAAAAAAAAAAAAAGCAGATGAAATATGGGTCCCTGGCAGCGAATGTGAATTTTTTAAGCAGGTCCATAAAAACATGAATATTATCTCGTGAATGATCTGTCACTAAAACCCTGGAAGTGTAAATGAGTTCAGTATCAAGAGAAGCCTTTTGACTTCTGAATTGGTGGAAATCAAGACCTGAGGTCCAACAGAGAGAGTGAGTGACTCGTGGTGGGAAGAAGATGAAGTTTTATCTTTCATGTGTTTCAGATTCTGT
>VWYP01016382.1:0-31138 GCA_013400435.1 Pycnonotus jocosus
ATGAAGGTAAGAGCAATAAATCACGCTTTAAGACGTCACTCAGTGGTCCCGTCTCTCACTTAATCCCAATAATGTGTCAACTGTGCTTTATTTTCCCATCTGGAAGAAATGCAGCCCCACTTACCTACCCTAAGCTCAAAGGGGGTCTGGTGAGGCTGACTTTTCAGGACATCATCAAATATGCAAGCACCTTGTACTTGCCATCAACCACTCTTGACTCCAGAATTCCCTCGTGCAAAAATTAAGGCTGAAAAATTAAGCTGTGCTGATGTGTTTGTAGTAGTGTCAGACAAAGGGATTCCAGCCTGAATGATTCAGACACCCCACAGCAAACTGCAACCCTGCTGTAGGCCCCAGGCCAAGAAAGATGGAAAGATGCAGGCTATAAACCAAGTTGTGCAGCCACATCCTATAGCTCTCATTCGCTTCATTTTGGATCACAGCACTCAAAGGAAAGAGATAACTAATGAAGTGGGAATTCTCCACAAAGGGCAAAATTAAGAAGAGGTCTTGGAAAGAAAACAGCTGCTAACTGAGCAATTTATCTTCATTAGGATCTTTGAGAAAAGACAGTGAGTTTCAGCATCGTGAAGGAGTATTGCACCCACTCTATGGAAGCAGTGAAATGGGTAATGAAAGAGCAGAGACAAGTACAAATGGACTGCTTCAAGTTCCTAATTTAAAGATCAAATCCACAAATACCTAAGCCTCAGCTTTTTAATTTTTTTTTTAAGCTTAACTAAGAAATTAAATCCATTTCAAAACTGCATCACCAAGAAAACTGCCTCAGTGGATAGCTTAAATATTTCATTTTGTGTTCTCGAAGTGAATATTAAAATCTCTGGTTTGCCATTGTCCTCCATAGGCTGGAGTCCCCAGCAGGCAGCAAGAGGGAATTTATTGCTAACATGGAGAATTAATCAGCATAAGAACTTGTGAGGCTGCAACCAAAACCAGTGCAGATGAGGATCCACAACAGCACACTGAAATGGGAACCCTTTGTTTTTCCACTCAGGGGATTCAGTGCCCAATTTTCTTGCCAAATCAGTCTACTGGCAGTTCCTTCTCTTACACTTTAAGTGTTTAACACTTGATTTTCAGTATCTAAGGCAGCTGCCTGGCTTTTAACCTCAGGGAGAACTTGAGCCACCAAGCTTGGACACTGGCCTTAGACCTGTCATTGGCACTGGGTGTTACCATGAGGTGAATCTAATCCCTCACAAAACAGCTGGGTCAATCAAAACCAGCTCATTGCTGCAGTGATTTGATGTTTACCAGTCACTATCTACACACAATTACTTATAAATAACATTATTATACAATAAAAATGCTACTACTAGAGGAATGATACTGCTTTTTAAGGAATATCTCTATTTTTGCTTTCTAGCCTCTATGCTAAATAAAATAACAGAAGAGTATCAGACCCCAAGATGAGACCCTTTCAATCATTTATTAAGTAATGGCTTGTATACCATGACAGAAATAGATTACTTCTGCCTCTGCATAAAATTCTGCTTTCCTTAAAAATAAGCTGACTAGAATTTCCCAGAGAATTGCCTTGCACACACAGTAAAATCATCTGTGGTAAAAATTCATTATGCAAAATACGACACTAACAATAAATCAGTTGTCCCATGTGCTGTTCAGCACTGTAATAAAATTATGTACCTTGAATAATGCAGCAAGCCCATAAATTCTTGTATGACTTCACAAGCTTCTGTAGAGTAATTCACATATACTTCTCTTTTTCTCTGTAAGTCAAGAAATCTGCCCATGCTCACATGCTAGTCCAGGAGACAATTATAGACACATCCCACTGGTCACAGGCTGATTCTATTCATGACATGAAAGTCCTGGACTGGATCTGAGTCAGGAAGACACCTTTTGTTTGTTTGATTTCTTTACTGATCCAAAGAGCAAGCAAAGTCATGAACTCGAATTACAGCATCTAACATCTCAGGGAAACTGTACTAAAGTAACACTGAGCATCATGTGGTGGCAAAATGAAATTCAGTTTTGTACACACAGGCTTAAACAAATGGAATATGCACATCAGAAGGTGAAAAAGGAAGCAACATATTTAACTTAGCAGAGGTGCTGCAAGGCTTAAAGGTCATTAATAAAAACAGAAGCACTGCTACTAAGTCAGCCATTGTACAAGAAGCCCTCTCCTCTCTGCCATGGGAAGCACACTTTAATTTTGATTTGGTTTGTGGGGGTTTTTTTAATGAAAATAAAAAACCCCCAAAACCCTGTAACTTTTAAAATATCTCTGCCTCTACATGAACTAATGAACATGCCCTACATTTCCATCCAGCAAATTCTGAGCTGTTTTGAAGACCATGTAAACACCAAGTACATATCCACAAAGTAATGGGTTTTGTTCAGAAACATTAACCTTAAAGAGCAAATTCACAACTGGTGAAATCTGCCATGCCTCTCCAGACACAGCAGCCTCTGACCCAGTTCTTACAGGTACATCACAAAAGTAAAAATACTGAGCCAGGCAACACCAGCCAGATCTTGAATAATAAATAAGACAGCAGCACACTTCTCTGCTACTCTTCTTTTCAAAACAGTCACAGAATAATAAATCAGAACACCATTTGAAATGGATGGAGTTGTGTCCTGGGTCCAGAATAGCACCTGAGGTGCCTCTAAGCCCTCCTGGTGTTCCAGTTCCAGGTATCCACTACAGGCTCTACTTGGCCACAGAATGAGCAAGTAAAGAGCTCACCACAATAGTGATTTCATTTTGTAGTTATTACTGAAAAAAACCTTCAACTTCCTCAACAATCACCAACCATCTGGGATTAGGTCAAAAGGAAAAACTAGTGGAATTATAGTCAAAACAAGATAAACTGACTGCAAACAACAAGTTGCTACTGCTTAATTTACAGCAGTTAAAATAGTTGAGATTACAAGAAGTAAGAAAGCTAATAATCCAGCTTCAGAGTTTAGAGGAAGACAGGTTGGCTGTCCCCCAACTCTTATCTAACAACTTCTTTTGCAAAATTGAAAGTTTTTCACTTCTTAGGTTTAAGAACAAACAAACAAAAAGGCAGTTGAAAAAAACCAGAAACATGGAGTCTCACTTTAACATTTGCATTTATCTTCATTAAAGAATCATTAAAGTTAGAGTTATGAAGAAAAATAGCTTTGCTGAGGTGATATCACACTGTATTATTTTTTCTATATTAAACAGATTTCTTTGTCAAGTAACTGATGATCCTCTCTATGTATGACTTAGCGCTACAATGTCACACAATCACTTATTTTACCTCAGTAATGGCCTTCCCCTGCAGACAAAATGAGAAAACCAACATTAGTTATACACTGCTGGCTGGTGCTCTCCAGTATGCGAGCATCTTAAAAAAAAAAAAAAAAGGTGCAGTAAACACACTTTTAATTTCACACAGTACAGCAATGCTGTATTACCACCCAGATCTAAGCACTGACATTTCCCAGCTCCAAAGAACTGGAAAGAAATCAGAAATTAATTCTTAGGTACTAAGACTGTTAGGTGTTTTCCCAGTGAACAAAATGAAAGTCCAAATGCATTCAGCTAAATGCCATCTAACCCTGTGGCTGTTTGCTAATAATTGGCTCAGAGGTGTATAATCAAATCAAAAAAATGGGAATCACAAAGACTCAAGAAAATGTTAGGTTGGGCAGATTTTTTAAGAGGTAGACAATTCTTTTTTCCAATCAATTTTTAAAAATAAAACCAGCTTATTGAAATACCTTCCATTACTTTCTCCTGCATCTTTACCTCACATAGGAAAAAAAAAAAAAAGTAAAAAATTCAGGCAGGCATGAGATTTTACCACAAAGAAGCAGCAAAATGAACTTCTGTTTATAATAGACACTGCTTCATGATTCACCTCTTGCCATTCTTAGCCTGCTCCACAATTTTCAGGCTGATGGGGAGAAAACCTGAAGCACCTCACCAGTTGTTAATTGCTCAGTTAATTGCCACTTGTTAATTGCCAAGGCTCTGAAGGCAAAAGCAAGTTAACCTACAGAGCTGAAACCTATTTCTGCTCAGCCAAACATTCTTTAATTTTCAGAGGGAGTGCATAAGAACCTTTAAGCCATACCTACAACAGACCAAGGAGGTATGTTCATAGGGAGTCATAAGGCTAGGGCAATAAAATTAGTTAAAAAATAAAAATAAATTAAACAACTGGTTGCTGTTAAAGATTTTCAGGGCAAGTGGCAAATTTAAAGCCTTGGTTTATGGAGTGAACTCCTTGGTCTCTTTAATTCTGGGGGAAATGAAAAGGGAAAAATAGAAAGGTATATAAGTTGTTAGAGAGAGATGAGCCCTTGGATTATTATATTATAACAGGAAATACAAATTGTGCAATGACTTCTACCAAAAAAAACCCCAAAAAAACCCACACAAAAACCCCAAAAAACCACAACAACTCTGAACACACTTTTCATCTAGTTTTCGCATTTATTTCTAGTTTTTCCATTTTATTAAAAACCTGGGCCACATTCCCTTTCCAATACTTTGCTTATGCATTAGTTTGACCTACCAAAGTTGACAGACTAACAGAGGTATAAAGCTGGCAGCAGAGAAATGAGATCCAAGCTCATTATTCTTAGTTATGTCCCTGTAAGAAGCAGCTGACAAGTCCATCAATATATCAAATATGTGCTTGNGGAGAAGCTCTCCATCTTCCCTTGTTCTTCTAGCTTGCTAGATTGAGCTCACAGCTTGTGAGTCTGTAAATAAATAAGATACAATAAACATTCCAAGTCCAAGCTCGACTCTCCATTTCCCATGTCTTTCATCCTGATCTCAGCAGAGATAAAGAAACCAGAACTGTAACACTGAACCATCTTGCTCCTGCCAATAAGCCAAACATTTAGCAAAATCTGCCATGGGCTCTCCTCATCAAACATGGCAAGATCCAGATCACACCCAGCACCACGGTTTCTTAACCAGCACATGGGCGAAAAGGGAGAATATTTTTTTCCACCATTGTAACAAAATCTATGTAGCTCAGAGGCTGCAATACAAACTCAGCAGTCCTTCAAGCCCAGTCATTCATCATGACATGGCAAGGAGTGGTCACTCATGCTGGGAGAGCCAACCCTCCCCTGCAGACACTGGCACACACATTGCAGAATCCATAAAAACTGACAATAATCGGCAATGCCCACAGCAAAGGGCAGCAATACTGAGCTTGTGGCTGCAATGGCACTCAGAAAACAAACATGGCACATTGTTAAAGATGACAGCTTCTGGAGGCTACACCAACCTACTGTTACAGAACAGCCAAACTTTGCAAAGAGGGAAACCAAAGTGGCTTAGGGGGTTTTGGGGGTGACCTACAACAGAGACACCTGGTCCATGTGGGTTATGGAGAGGTTAGGAGAGTGAAAGCTAGTCTGGGGATGCAGAGGAACTGAAAGTGAAAGCAGACAAGACAGAAAACTGGTTGGGTATTTTCCTTCTCATGAAAGGCTTCTCAGCCAACAACCACACAGCTGGTGTTTCCCCTAAATTGCATGGATATGGAAGACGAATGAACACATAAAAGTGACATCACAGATGAAGCAAAAGGAGGTGAAAATTTCAGAGAAGAGACTCAAAAAACATAATGCAAACTGTTACTTACATTTCTTCTGTCACAAATAGCAAACAGAGCTTGATTTACAATCCTTAGAGTTGAAAGGTCTTGAAGACCTATTGTGTTTTATTCCAGTTGTATGCATCCATGGGGAGAATTAATAATGTGATTAATACCTGTCAAGATATGCTGGGATCTCAGGGATTTTAATGCACCATTTAGATGCTTTGGCATTATTTTAAAGGTTTGCATTTTTTATTCCCCATGCAATCAGCTAAATCCAAAATTACAGAGAGAGAAGATGGAGTCTTCACAATGTGCTCATGTAAATCCACACTTACTAAATTTTTCAAGTATTTAACATTTTAAATAGTACACGATCATTAAAGGTTCTTCTGTTAAAGATTAATATATTTGATCACACCTAATGTTTTCACAGTAATTTACTGGATGTTTAAATTTAAGAAGTGTCCTAGACATCATTAGATGACTGACAGAAAGATTCACAGCTACATCTGTCAGACATGGTATCACGGTTGACTAATCCTGCAAATGAGTTAAGTGCCACCGAATTAAAGTGATTTAGTTCCACAAAAGAAGGAATTCTAAAAAACTCGTGCTAGCATTGAAATTATGAAGTCCTTGAACACAGCACAGCCTTCACCCTCACCTTTGTACATATTTAAACAGAGATTCACCTAATTTAACAAAAGTCAGAGCACAATTTGCCTGAAAAACATTTCCAAGAATTCCCAATCTACATCAACGCTTACAAGTAAGGACAGTACAGGGAATGTGTGACTGGGGTATCCACTACCATATACATTTAAATTTCACAAAACAACAGTTATAGAGTACTGGTAGTAGCCCAAGTTTCTTCAAATACAAGCTCCTGTTCCACAGGAAAACGTTATCCCAGGCAGTCATGTTTCCACAGCCCTTGGTATCATTATTGGCTCTGCTGAAGTTTGTGCCTCTTACTGTAATGCTCAAAAAAAAAAAAAAAGAAAGAAAAAAAAGGGGAATGCACAGTAGAACCTACATCAACAACCTGCTATTTGTATGATCTGTTAAACTGCTGATTTTAACACAAAAACTACCATTGACTTCAGTTATTAGACGTTATGCACTGCTATTCTGTACCCCGATAAGCGATGTTCATTGTGCATATTGCTTCTATTGGGAATGAAACAGAAATTATGAACATTATACTTAAAGCAACCTGAAATAAGGCAGGTGTCTAAAAATATCTTAACTACCTACATGGCTGCCAAGAAGTAAAATATTTATCTGGACAACCTAAATGCATACAAATAAAATCAAACAATGCAAAGCAAACAGCCATGCCAAGAGGAAGTCCCAGGATGGAAAAGACTGAATTAATTTCAAATTAAGCAAATTCATTTACAAGTACAGTGAAGGGGAGGTGTTTAAAGTATTGGAGATCTTTATTTACATTATTTACTGTATTTAGGCCATTTTGATTTCACAAAAGAAAGGGCACTGCTTGTGAATCACAGGTCTCCTACACTCCTTTGATTTGCAACACTGGCTTATCCAGAGGGCTTGGCCAAAACTCTCCTTTTAAAACCAGTTGAAAGTCCAGTAGTTAAGAGTGAGTTTGCCAAAATCACCACTGGGCCCAAAAAACTCTCCTAAACCTCATCAAATTTTGATGAAGCTTTGTGAGGGAACAGCTTTCTCCACATGCACCATTTAACTCAGACTTCCCTGGTGATACCGTGGTAACCAGAAATAGCTACAGCATGAATTTTAATTAAGCTGCATCTAAATGTTGGTGAATATTCAGGGATTTCCACAGTGGTTAGTGTCTTAAACAGTATCAGCAGCTAAAATAACTGCTCTTTGAGAAACAGAAAACAAAGGCTTCAGATGGAAAAATCATTAAAAAAAATATTTGGGCCATTTTCAACACAAAATGTATTACTTTCATTTTGGGGAAAGGAAAGCTCTTTCCTTCAATTTGTTGAACTTAGTTTTAAAATTATGTGGTGCTCACTGCTTCCAGGGGACCATGTGTCTGACCCTCCTCTCCCAAGTGCACAATGCACCACAGTGGGATTTTGTTGCTGTCGTTCTAATTCAGCACATTCTGGATGCCAAATATTTAAAATTAGGCTGAATTGAGCCAAAATAAAAATATTTTGCTTTCATTTTCCCATGGACACTTTAATTTTATAAAAAGGCTTACTTGGAGAAACCCTAGAGAGAGGCACAAGCCAATTCCAAAAGCACCAGCCAGAACTGATGCAGAAATGTCATCTGCTCTTTCATCCTTGTGCATTTCTCATCTCAACAATCTTAATTTGCTTTCCACAGATGATGCCTTAAGTGAAAATTAATACTAGTGCTTTATGATTAAAGCAATTAGCCACCTTGCACTTTCTCAGTGTGCAACTGATTAAGTGCATTGATTATAGAGAAAAATAAATGCTGCAGACAATGAGTGGTTGTCAGCTTGCAAAGTATCTCTGGCACCATCTCACACTGCCTGCACATCAGGCATGCATTTAACTTCCAAATCATCCCTTTCAGGTGGTTCTAATACAGAATAAAGCTGGAAACTTTTTGCAGCATACACTGATCTGAAAATAATCTAGGGCAAATGCAACTACAATATGTGAGTACCTTTTGATTCCAAAGGAACGGAGTCTTGAGGCTATTTTAGAGCCAGTGCAAATCAGTGCATCCCCCTGGAGAGGCCAACATCAGCAGAGTGGTGCCAGCTCCAGCTGCACGGATGGTACCAAGCACCAAGCCCCAGGTCCTGCCAAGCATTCAGGGTCCAGATCTCTCAAAATGGGCTTTAGCAGAGACATTCACATAACTTTCAGTGGAAGAAATCCAGTTTTCAGCTGTAAACATAGCCCTGTGACACAAATCATCTGTCCTTAAGGCAATCATACCTCCCTCACAAGCCACAGCCTCCTCTGCAGAACAAGCCTCTTCCTGTGCCCTCTGGCCATATGAAATCATCCAGTGGAAAAAACAGCCTTTAAATTCTTTTTGCTGCTCCATCTTTTTGATAGAGCTGAAAGCTAGAGATTACAATTACAGAGAAAATTTACCTTTTATTAAATAGGAAGACCTTGACATCTCCTTCACACAGGCTTCTCTCCCCCATTGGCTGTGCTCTTATTAAGCAGCAATAAAGGACAAACCAGAGAAACTGTACAGTCATCTTATTTAAACTTTAATACACCAGCACCAATGTCATGTACCTTTAATAACATTTACTGTTGGGAGCAGGGAAGGACTGTTTGTAGGAGCTCATTATGTTTTCCAAGATTTGAGGCATTTTCTGTATGTGACTAATCCAGGACACCCCTCCAGGTACACTGAGAACCTTATATGCCTGGCTGATATGATTAGAGAAGGCACCATCTCTTTTTTTAGCCTTTAATTATGTTCTGAGAAAAAAGAAACCAGAAGAACAGATTGCAAAAAACATAGAAATGAGCCCAGAAGCTGATCCTCCACAGAATAGCACACACACACACAAAATTTCATTCTTTCTCCAGTAACTTCTAATTTCTGCCAGTGAAACTTGATTGTCATGCATGTCCTGAGTAATATTCTAAATGCTAAAATCATTTATCATTAAAATCTGAGCTGCCAGAAGCCTCCTCAGCAGCATAAACAGCCCAACAGAAGGCCACCAGTTTTGACTGCTGAGGCATCAGTCAGCCTCACATTTAAACAGTTGATCCATCCTTCCATCCTGGCAAAAGTGAGGCTTCATTCTGTCCCAGCAACTTCTGGAAGCAGATTGTGGCAGAAATTTCATCAACAGCCTTCATCCATCAGTGTTCTAACTGAATTTTCAGTGCTAGCAGAAGGATGGTTTGTGAATTTATCCCAGGGTTTGGTTGATAATTTTTAAGTTTTATGCTAGTGTTTATTTTAGAACACCTATTAGCAAGAACCCAAATCAAGACCAAAAAACCCAAAAGAAACAATGAACCCCAAATCTAACTAGTGATGTGCTGAAACAGGCTTATTCTGTTCTTTAGTTTTTGATAATAAATGCTTTTTTAACACTACAATTAAAAATAGATGCTAAAAATGATGGGCAGCACATGGAGTTTGCCCATAAAACACCTTTAATGTATGAGAGGCAAAGGTTTATTGAAATGAAGTGTCGAGTGCATGTGCTCAATAACCCTTTGAGATGCAGTAGGAAATGCAGTTTAACAATCTCAGGGTCTCTTGAAAATCATGCCAAGGGAATCAGATCTCATAAAGCTGCCCAAAATCATTCCCTGACACTAGGCTAGGGTGAACCTGACTCTCCTGTGGATTGTGTTCACAAACCCTGAGGATTCCCTGGGTTCATGTTGAGTGCAGAGCCACTGGGAGCTTTTCAATGTCTTCAGAGTGTTTCCAACAAATTTTGCCCTTGGAAGGGTAACATTTTTCTCCCCACCAATTACTAGTGGAGTCTATTGGACTCAGGAAAAAAATCAGCTGGGATTTTGGGGTTGGGGGGTGGTGGGTCACCAAGGCCAAAGCAGTGTGGATCAATAAATGTCAGCAGAGCTTTGTCAACTCTACAAAATCTACAACCAGGGATTTTTAGTGGAGATGCTGATGGTTTGTACTGGTAAATCATTTAGATCAGGCTCATGGCTGCCAGAAGAGTTTGCTGGTCCTTTTTGTGGTGTGCAGGGAGGCCAAAGCACACTCAGAAATTCACAGTAATGAAGGAAAAATAGACTTTCTAAAAGTAAGAAGAGCCTTCCTGCTGTTGCTATGCTTTGCTGCACATATTGCAGCGCAGAATTTACTGCCTGTACAATTTTTCATTCCTTTTGTGGCTGTAAAGATTGTTCAATGATGTTTTTGTTCCTCTAGCAAACAATGGCAAATGCAGCTCAGAACAGAAGTGGAACATTTCCCTGCTTCACTGCTTATGTGATAAGATAATTATTCCAAAAATATGCTCCCACTCCCAGCAAGGAGGTGGGGGGAGCTGCTATGGTATTGGCTGGAGACAAGTTATCAAAAGTTATGAGAGAGAGACTGCTTTGTGTTTGGAGATGCTGACAAAGTGGAAAGAGAAGACAGGTTAAGAGCATCTGCTGTTCACATCTGAGTGAGAAATGGTAGATGACAGAAAGCTTTCACTAATCCTGAGGTAAATCCAAAAAGTCTTCCCTCATTCCTTGCATAGGGCCTTTCCTGCACAAAAAGGAGTTTGAGTTTGTCACTCCAGTTTGAGTGACAGCTGGCAAGGACCTTGGAAGATAAGGCTGCACCATAAGAACTCACAGTACAGAGAAGAAAAGAGAGGAGGCTTGGGGAAGGCCAGCAGTGAAGCACTGCCCAGTTTGATGCTTGTTTGCACGTGCTACATCTGTGCAATTCTACAGAGCTCAAAATCTTCTAAATTGCTATCTGTTACTGAGAATGGCTGATTGATTCTCATTCTAGATGTATCAACACTTTGTGAAAATGTTACCTACCCACAGAGTCATCTCCAGTTTTCTTAATGGTCTCTCTCTCTCTCTCTGTTTTTTGAAACAAGCTTTCAGCTTCAGGCAGAGTTCAAACGCTGAAATCAGCAATTTTTCACTCCTGGGCCGAGTCTCTTGGAGAGATCCTGATTTTTTCTAACTCCTGCTAATCAGGGACAAACCCACTTAAAGGAGATGATCAGCTCCCTGCTGCTCTAAGTGCTGCTACACTGCCCTTCACCAGCAGACAGCGGCCAAGGATAAAACACCACAATAAAAAACTGCTATCAGAGACAGCTCAGCTTATGTTGCTGTTTGTGGCACAACAAATCTCCATCTGCTTAGTTTTTTCTTTAAAATAGTCTGCTATGTCCATCCCCAGCAGCTGCTTTTTTCCCCTTTTTATTAGACATATCTCAGATGCTGTATCTTGGAGAAGTCAGTCCTGAAAATTGCTGGGTTTATAAGTACATTATGATTTGAAAGCAAACCACAGTGTACACTAGGCCCCAGCTTTTTAATTATCAGTTCATAATGAAGGGCTCTCTTTGCGCTGAAAAAAATAAGTTCCTGAAGGTTTCCAAGGTTCCCTGCAGGGTTTCCAAGGCTTGGAAGAAGAAAATATAGATCATTTGACAATGAGTCTCTCTGCATTCATGGTGTAGAATGGAAAATTCCAGCTTTGCCATAACCCCCTGATCCCAGAAAAGCAAGCGGCTCTACTGCAGCAAGCTGGGAGGCAATGCTGGGAGAGCAGTCCACCCACACTGTGAACAGGCACATGTCCTTACATGTATATAAAGAGCATTAAAACCTTAAAATGGATGATCCAAGCATTACATCTTAAATCTTTTCTTTACAAAGTAAAAAATGGATGAAAGTGCACTCCATATGATAGGTCAAAGTTCAGCAGTCTTACAAGAAAATACGAAGTTTCCTTCTTTAGAAAGATCTTTCTCTTCCCTGACCCTGAATTTCATCTAAGTGCTAACCTCTACTAAACTATTCAAGCAAGAAAATCAGAAAGTCAAAATCATAAAAGCCAAATTAAACTGAGGAACCAAGGCCAAGGTTTTACACTTGAAAATGCTCAACTGCCAAACCTACCAACTTCCTAATTGCTCCTAATTTTCCAAGCAAGATGTATGGACACTGCCAGGGTATGCAGCCTTTGATACAATTGAGAAACTTTTTATTTCCTAAAAATAAACAACAGAACTTCAGAGAAAGCTGCCTCAAAGCACAGTGAAACATCAAGAACGTAGTAGGGGAGTTGTACAAAGATGACTATAACTGTTATGCCAGCCTGAAGATCTCATGTGGTAAGTCCTATTTTTCAATTTCAGTTTTAAAGCCTGGAGGTCTTATCTCCTTTAAGATCTTTCAGATGGGATTTCTGCTGCTCCTTTAATGACTATCTTGCCAACCAGTCATTTGCTTCTGCATTTTGTATTAGGCAGCAATCTTCCCTCTTCCCTCCTCAGCCTGATCACTGCTACACCACAGAACCTCTCCTGACTTGGACAAAGTCACTCCTGCACAAATCTTTTCAGATCCTTGTTTCAAAGTCAGTCTCCTCACAAGTCTTCCACAACTGCCATTAAAGGTTTGATGACCTTATGTCCAGACACCTTTTCTTTCCAATTTTCATCCCAATACCTCTTAACTCTCAGATTTCTCTCCAATTCCTTTATTTCAGGATTTCTACCATCATGTCTGTGCATTGTCCTTCTCTGCATCATTTTCCATTAATTTCCACAACACTCACTATTGCCACTCTAAAACCAATATACTTCTGCTAAATCTGACAACTATTTATCCATCAAACAGAAAATATTTTGGAATTAAAAGAGAAAACACTGTATTACTGTTCTGTACTCCAGAATCTAGTTTTGATTTCTGAGTATGATCATAAATTCACTGTTGGCAGAACTGTTATATCAGGTATATTGTCTAGACTTTTTGCTTGTCTATTTGAAACATGATTTTTAGAAACAAGATTCCCACATACTTTGTCCACACTTGCTGCTGAAAAGTGAATGCAGAGCATGTGCTTTGCCCACATCACATGCTAGAAACATACACAGAGCACGATTCCTGCAAAGAAAAAGGCTGCCTTTTACAAATTTCTTTATTTCTATCAATTTATGGGAACGTTCTACTGAGTTATTTCACTTGGGAGAGAACTCTGTAGTCAGGGCACAGGGTTTAATGAGCTGCTATCAAGCCAGTTCTCAAGGAGTGAAACTGGCTAATCTGCATTCTGTGGTCAGCTGTTTCCCAAATTCCTTCTCCAAAGCCTTCTATTTCCACTTACAATCTACCAAATGTGCTTTGCTACTTGCAACACAAATAGGTTTTCACCCCACGTGTTATTAAGCTCCAAACTGCACATATGTAAAAATGTCTCCCTCATTTTGGTGCTGTTCTATCCAAGTGGATGATTTTTTTTTCCAAATTCTCCAGCTCACCTTGTTCCTCTTTTCATTTAATTGCAATTGCAACCTAAACCACATTGCTCAGCTGAAGCAGCCTGGGCTTCCCTCAGGAAGGGACCTGGAGATAGGAGTGTTGGTGCCAATGGGGGGTTGGAGGGAGACAAAGAGTTAAAACACGCAAAAACGCCCTGGTCCAAAGGCAGATTTGAGGAACAATCAATTTGCATTGCATGTGCTGAGAATACACAATCTGCCCTGCAAATGCTTTGAAGCACTGGATCAAAAAAACCTGTTATAAAGGAATGAAACTGCTCCTGGAGGTTTCAAAGGCTAATACATGCCTTGCCACAGCCCACAGCTCCTTGGCCCTCCAAATGACAGTGACATTCTGCATCTTAATAGCAGGACTTACAGCCAATTCACAGGTTGCTCATTTCCTAAATCCAACATTGCAAGCCACAGCTTATTTAATGTGACACAGGTCTGTCATTCCTCCACAAAGAGCCTTGTCACCTTTCCATTCCTTGCACAGGCAGTCCCATTTTCAGTCTGCTTCTTTCACAGGGAAATGTATCATCACTAAGACCTGGAGTCCAGCTGTACTGCTGTTCTACTCTCTATTTAAACTTTCGTAGCAGAGGGACCATAATAACAAGAAAATCCACATCTTACAGAAAAGGTCAGCATGAACTTACGTAGTTTGATGCAAGATCTGGATGCAGATAATCAATTCCTGCAATAAGACAATGACAGAACAGAAACCAAAGGTTAAGAGTTTAAAAAAAGATTTTCTAATAACCACAGAACAAGATTCCCTTACAACCAGAGGAAAATAATCATGGTGAATAATGCAACTGATTGAAGTGAGATTCCAGTTTTTAAATGTGGACTTTTCAATCATTTATGTCAAAATCCAGATGCCATTTGAAAAAGTGAGCTGAATGACAAAGTTTAATATTTTGTAGACTGGATCATATTTATTTATAAGGCTTAGTTTAAATCACAGTTTATCTTTGTGTGAGTTTTGTCACCTCAAAGTATATCAAAACTAGCAAAATTGGTAAGCACTGGATCAGTACAGGATAGAAAAATGAGTATTTTTAACCACTGTAAACTAAGTAGAAAATTACCTAGAGTAGACTTGGGGTGATCACTAAGGCAAACATTTCAGATTATATGCATGAAAGAGAACTTTTAATATTGGATTAAACCCATTTTAGCAAATATCTGTGCACAGGCTCCACATTTTGGTAGCGTGCTAAAGATTCTAACAGAGCACTGGTGTGAAATATACTCATTCTACTGCATGGCATCTTTCTACACGTGGCAAATGTACAAATCCCAGCAGATGGTGTAGCAGGGGCAGCAGATCTACACTCAGCAGGGATAAGATGACTTATTACATAGCCAGTTAAAAACATTCAAAGAAATGGCCACAATGCTCATGCTACATTTTCACCATCACCTCTCTATCCTGTTTTCCCAACCACCTCACCATGACATGCTCTATTTTATTTGAAAGGAGAATGCCATGTTATCATAGTAATTCTGATGGAAAGACCATTTCTCATTTTGTAGGGTCCTTAGCTCTAGACTTGCATTAGGAGACCCTTGTTACTGATCCAAATGGTAGATGGACAATAAAAATCTCTGTGAAGAATCCTGTTATTTAAGCAGCCTTTTTCAGAGTTACTAGAATCAGATTATAAGGCAAATCACTCCCTTCTCTAAAGCTGTATCTGATGGACCATCAGTTTTATTGACGCAAAGCTCAAATGGCTTGCCATTGTTCCCATCACAGCCATGCCTTGCTAATCTGAAAGCCAAGTCCTGCCTCTGTGAGATCACTGAAATTGTGACACAAGAGATCATCTCTCAGATGAGACTGATCTTTCATCCATACACAGATCAGGTTGCTCAAGGCCTTATCCAACCTGGCCTTGAATGCTGCCACAGCCTCCCCTGACAACTTCTTACGGTATTCTGAATTTCTTCCTAAGATCCAGATGTCTGAGTTTACTTTCTTACTTCCACAGAAACCTTGCCATAGGAATAAGCAGGTGAGGAACAGAAATAAGTGAGGGCAGATCCCAGTTGACCCTAGAAAATATATGTGTATACAGAAGCTTTATTTATTTTTAATATTCTTCAGCCCGGGTAAAGGAAAATACTCAAAAATTTATTCCAAAGAAGAGTGTTGAGGGACCCCATGGAATTCCTGCACTTCAGCAAGAACCCACAAGTAGAAGAGCTGTAATTTCAACTGTACCTTTTATTTTCATCTTTCCTGAACTTAGTCTCAAACTAGCAATATATCTAATATACAGAACTTCATTGACATTCAGCATGAAAGTGTTTAATTATTTCAGCTATCAAGGATGACTTTAAAAAGAATGTAATCCAAAAAAAAAATTTCTTTAGTATTTTTTGCACAGCAAAACATCGTCCAGTCAGTGCCTACAGAAGTCAAGGAGAGTTTTTCCTTAGGTTTAATGGCCATTACAGTGTGTCCTGGAAGATAGCTGAGTGATAAATTACAAACTACCTCTAATGCTTGGATATCCACGCTTCAGCACCCCTATCTTTGTATCATATTCTCCCTGAAGATCTCAAAGTATTTAGTAGGCTGGTAGTCTCACCACTAAGCAATTGATGATTAATTTTTAATATTTTTTTTTAAACTTCAATTACATGAAAAAAGTCTACTTAAAAGCATTAAATTAGCACTCAGTCTTCACTTACCATCATCCATAATTCCTATGGTTACTCCCTTCCCTGTGTATCCCAGCTCCCATGCTTCAGCTACATTAAGGTCAAGTCCAGGAGTCCCATCTGCTTGACCAGTGTTAATCTAATACATCAGTGAAAAAAAAAAAAAAAAAGCTTTTTTTACTTGACTGACATATTTCCACAGCTATTGGTTTTTCCTTTATGTCTCTGCATTCATCCTTGGTACAGAAAATATATTCCATATGTTTTTGGAGTACACATCTGTCCATAATCATATCTACTGCAATAATGCCGCTGTAAAAAAAAGAAAAAAACCTGAAAAAACCCAACACTGGCAAACTTTGATTTTTTATGGTTTGTAAGACTTGGTTCAACATTGAATCTTTTGGACCTCAGAAAAGGACTTTTCTACTTAACATGTCAGCCAGTGGGTCAATCCAGGAAAAAAGTTAGAACAATTGATTTTACAGAGGACTTTTTAATGAGCAGGAAATACTTTCTTCCTGAAAGCAGGGGTCTACTGTATAGCTTCCTAAATTTGCTTATTGTTATCACTGCAACATTTTGATTTACTACCAGAAAATAAGTGAATTAGTCCTCACTTTCATTTATCAACTCATCAAGGATAAAATCCCATCCATGTTAATATGCCCCCAATTCATTTGAAAACTCTTGCTTTAGGGAAAAAAAAAACCTGCAGCCACATTGGATATATTCATGAAATGTAAGAAATGGATTAAGAGGAAGAAACATTACTCTTAAGCAAAAATACCCTTCTTAAGTTAACAAGGCAGTACTGCATTTACTGAGTATTTCATCATAAATATGTTGCAACAATAAAACTGACCAGAATTACTTTATCAACTTTTTAAATAAGAAAAGCATTTCATTTCAAAGTTAAAAAAAAAAAGTTTTCTTTTGTGACTAAAATAAACAGTCCTATAAAAATTCTCCCTATAAAAAAAAATGACACAGAAAAACTGAAATAATTTAACAAAATATGAATTTCCTTTGACATTAGCTTAAGCAGAAATTCACTGATTTTCAGCTGTTCTGTTTTTGACAAAAGAAACTATATTAAAATTTCCATAAGAAAAGCTTTAACTTTTGCTAGCAAATACATTATCATTTTTTGTTATAATTCCATAACAATATTTTACCTGGCAGCAGCTAAAAAACATGATTCATATGCAGTTCTAGGGGTCACATCAGCACACCAGTAATGCCTACAGGACATCAGCACAGTTCTCTTTCAAGCCTTCTAAGGATCTTTCCATTGACTGAAATGAAATTTATCTCTTGGAATGTGCTGGGTCTTCCCAATATAAAAGGGGTACAATTAAAACCAACACACCAGAGCCTTGGGTCCATTCCCAAGCCCTGCACTTGGAAAGAATTGTTGGAAAACTCTGCAACTGCACAGAATGGCCTACATGACAATTATTTAATTATGATTACAGTGAATTTCTCTCAAAACTTACCAGGTACCACTGCTTTGTAAATAAAGGATCGTTCATGTTGATGTCAATGTCATTGATGTCTCTGTATCCTCGCTTCCTTCTGATGAAGCCCTCCTGCTGCACAGCTTTCCTCACCTGCAAGGGTTAATTTTTACACCATTAGCTCAGCATTCTCAACACAGATAAAAAGCTTTTTTGAGACCTGTTTTAGTGAGAGATAAGGGTTATGAAAACACACTCTTTGTGTTTGTGTCACTCATTCGCAACCTCTAAACCAGACACTGGTTCCAGTCAGAATTTACAAAGAGGTAGAAAGCTCCAGGACTCTACTGCAAGAGCTGTGAGAGGAAGAGACCCCCTGAGTGTCCTATCTGGAGAAAAGCTCAGCTTGAACATGTTTTAGACACCAAACAATCAGTGTAAGAATGAGCCCCTCTCCAGGCATCATTATCATCAATCTTCTTGCTGTAGTTTTATTTTTCGTTGCTCTATGGCAAACTATAAAAACCAAAACTATACAGCAAAAAAGCCACTAAACTGACCACACTGGCTGAAGTACAGGATATGAAAATACAGGTTATAAAACACAAGTCGTCACAGTTTTTTAGAAATCCTTTTCTTTATGCACCACAAATCCACAAGACATTTATGGAAGCACTGTAGAATATAAGAAAAGTTAAACATGCAAATATCTGTGGAGGCAGGAACTTCAAATGTCAGACCATAATCACCTTATTTGAACCCATGTAAAAGAGCATTCCTAAAGGAGATCACTCAGTGGTTGTAACTGCAGCTCTAACATGTACTAACATTCACAAACCTTGTAAAAGGTGCTGTCAGCTTTGGCACATTCATTTTGTACTCTTCAACCTAACACAAGCTAGCTTGAAGAGTAACAACATTTAATTGCAAAAAAAAAAAAAAATAATCTAGCCTTCTTGATCAAAAAGAAATGCTTAAAACTATTAAGTACATGTTTAGGTGCAGCAAGAAGGCAGTAAGACCCCCTAACATTTACTTAGGTGTGCTCTTGAAAAGAATCCATGGTTATTAGTAAACCTAATAACTCAGAGAACCACTTCTACATGTGTGACTTTGGCATTTCAGATTAAAAAGGCACACATATGAGTTACACTGCAGTGTCATAGCAACTTTATACATACAGTGTCAGTCAAAATCAACAGAGGAGAAATTCATCCAATTCATCAGATCTTAGGACAGTTGAATCATTCTTGGAGGCATCTTTCTGTCTCAGTTAATTAAAGCATGAGCATAAAAGTGCTCAGTGAAGTGTCTTAAGACAGAGATAAAACTGGGATCTAACTGATGGGGGCTAAAAGCTGTTTTCCTCACAAGTTATATTGTTTCATTATAGCCCTGAAAACCTAATACCAGTTCACAAGGAGCAGGATGGGGCACACCATGGCCTGAAAAGGCAGTGTCAAAAGGATATGAATTTTAACTCTTTAACTAAAGGCACCAAATGGTAAAATACTGAATTGGTGCTTTCATCTATGGGAGTGCTCCCAGTCCTTGTGCAAGTTCATTAAAAGTGGAACGGATTGAAAGTAAAGAAAAAACCTAATCTGAAATAAGCTGGTGAGAGGACAGTGAGTAAGCAGGGACCCACACAAGGTGTACTTTGTGGCACCAGGTCGCTGTACACAGTGAAGAAAGGCATGAGCACAGCGTTTGACAGCTCTGAGATAAAGCTCAGTGATGCCATGGAGACAGAGCAATCACCTGTCACTCTGCCTCCCCCCTCCTCAGTCTCACCCCTGCCTCTCCGCTTGCCACTGCAAACCCCAAGCTGTCACCACGGAACATAATTAGGAGCAGAAGACAAGCCTCATTCAGAGGGATGCCATGGAAAAAGATTTCAGGTGTTGGGGCTCCCAGTGTAAGCTTGCTGGCTCTGCAGGACTTGCCTGCATCAAGGCACTGAATTAGGATTAAGTGCAAAAGGACTTCTACTAATTAAAAAGCAGTGCTGGGGAGCCCTGGCTTGCCTTTTTAGACAACAGAGAGGAAGAGGGGGAGCAATTTGCAGAAATAGCACAGGCTGTTTTCCCTCTTCAGTATCATCTCATTTTTCTGACTGGTTCCATCTTCACAATACAAATGTATTTTTTGTGTAACACCATAATTTCCCAAGACAAGGAAATATACCTCTCAAAGAGGCATAATCTTTACTGGACTGAAACCACTCTGCAGGCTGTTTTCCAAATGTTTCACCTGTATGTCACCATCCAGAGACAGACCAGTCTCAGAAATTCTGAGACCTTTTTTTCACCACAAAAACAAGGGGGTTTCCTCATATCTGCAAATGACAGAAGTCATACAAATATGGACAAAATTAAGCATTTTTGTAAACAAAAGAGTTGAAATTTTTGGAAAAGGTCATGGTAAGGGTTTTTTTTTTTCCCCACGAGCTACAAATTGCCCTGGTCAGTTGTCTTGTAGTGTGATCTTAATCAGCACAAGGTAAGGACTTGCCTTTCTCCTCACAAAGATACGTTTAGAAAGCAATGAGCCCAAGAACAGGTAACATCCACATACTGCAGAAAGATCCCCAAAGAGCAAACCTGGAAAATAGTAATGCAAATCCAGTGATCTGGGTGGAAAACTGCCCATCTGGGGCTGCTGACTCAGCAACATTCTTGTCTTCTTGCCAACTGTGTACCTGCATTAGAAAATTGGGGTTTTCTTTTCCCAAGAAAGAAATTTCTGCTTTTATATCTAGTCTAGATCAGGAGAGGGACTGCATCTGATTCTGCTTCTGTTTCATGGTTTTCTTCTGAAAGAAGAGTAGTCCTCCCCCAAACATCAGTAATCCAAAGGAATTAAGTACCATATCAAGGTTTCAAAAACACAGGCAAGAGAGAACATGTCTGCGTGTCCAACAGTAGAAAAGTACCGGAAAACATTCTCATCTTGTGACATCCATAATCCCATCTGCTCGTGTGACATTCAGACCTGGAACCCAGCCCTCAATCCCACCCACAGTGCAACCTCATAGCAGCTTTCAAATCCTTGTTTCTCTAACTGAAGCACAAAAAGCAACATTCATAGGACTCAGGCTTTTGATAACAGTCACTAAATGATTCAAGCCTGTGAAGTATGGCATTTATTAGAACCTAGTGAAACAACAAGATTTTCTTATAAAAATAGCATTAATTTTACCATCTCAGAATTAAGCTTATTTATGTACAATAACAGCCTTTTATTTCCTTCTTAAATAATGTATTCCTTTTTCTTTAGGATACAAGTTTAAGTACAGATCAGAATCTGAGCATCTACTTTATTAGCATAGGAATTAATTATGAAAAAGTTAACTAGCTATGTTGTAAGCAGAATAAAGGTCATGTCTCAAAGGTAGCCCATGGATGCTAAGATCTTTACAAGAAAAAAAAAGGTTTCAGGTATTGATTTTTACTATACTTGTACTTATGCACGGTGCATAAAGTCACTTGGATGATAATAAAGCAGCAGGATACTGGGTGCAAAACCAATTAACAAAATAATCAATTGACTGCAGTAGTGCTCTGGAAGGGCCAGGAACTGCAGCACTCTACTGTGCTCTCTGCTCCCATGAATGCCAAGACAATCAGCTCCTCATTTTAAAGGAACAGGGTTAATTGCTCTGATGAGATCCTGCAGTTAAATGACTCTGTTATATTGAGCATAAATGACAGATTTACTAAATTATACCAGTGGGTGTACAAAAGTGGAACAGTACCCACAATTTGAACCTCAAATACCAAGAACTTCCAAACAGGAGGATTTGAATCAAATTCCAGAGGAAGAAGGGAGCCCTACCTGAGGACATCAAACAGGCACCTTGGGGGATTAAAAAAAAGAAAACAACAAACACATAGCAGTGAGTTGATCAATCAAAGGAAGTAATGGTTCTTTTTTCTCTAAAGCCTCAGGGTCAATACAGGTCTGTTGCTGAAGGTGAAGTAAGAACTGGAAACTGATAGCCTGTATTTTTGAAGAAGGGGAACAACTCTTCTCCCTGAGCAATGGGAGAAACCACAGGTGATGGGATGACCATAACCCCTATTACTTTTCATAATCCTGCTCTGATTTTGTTAGTGTAATAAATTCAATTCATACCTCTAATTGCAGCCTGTTTTGCCTCTGATGTTTGATGAGTGGTCTCTCCCAGGCCTTACCTCAACACATGAACCCTCCTCCATAACATTCTCTCTCCCCTGTCCAGCTCTTGGGACAGAGCAGCTTTGGCAGGTGCCTGGCATCTGCCCAGGGTCAACCCATCACACACAGCAATGCAGAGAATTGATGCCTTTTGTTGTGACAGAGTTGGATCCACCTGCTCGATTTCAAACTTTCTGAGCCTGTTTTGTGGCCCAGAAAAAGCACAAGCAGGGATATCAGGGGGCTTTGTGAGTGTCACTGATCATCCAATTTTCACTAATAAAATGAGAGCTGCTCCTTTCAGGCAAACTAATGACTTTCAAAGGCTCTCATGGATCTCTCCATACCTAGCAACTAGTCCCTGTTGCTAAAGGTAGGTGTTTCTGGAGGATTATTCATAACAAGTTCCCCAAGTGTCTCTTCTAGCTGTACCCATTAATCCCTGGGGAGTGTTTTGTACAGAAACTTATCCTATAGCAGAGATGTAGCAGCTGTTACAGCATAAATCCTGTGTTAGAGCACAAATCCCTAGAACCTCGGAAGTTTATCGACACAAATTTCCCCACCACTTCTAAGCAAAGGACTGATGAAGAATTTAAATTTTTTTTTTCAATTTCAAAGATTTCATTAAAGGAAAAATGCATCTCTTTCCATAAAATATTTGTATCACTCTTTGTTTATGTATTTTTGAATGGATATTTTTATAATGACAAACACAGACAGCATGAGAATTGCTTTTTTAGGAAAAGTAACATTCCCATGTAAAACAGGTATTTTTTATTGTTTTTTTAGCCGTCCCTCTACCTTGCTTTTATTTTCGAAACAATGTCAGTGGATATTAAGGACCTGCTGGGTTTTTTTATTATAATTACACTTGGACGTTCTGGTTTTAGTTCTAATTTTAACCTTTTCTGTAACCAGCCCCATTTGCCTGCCCAGAAACATCTAAGCTTACACAGATCCTTAGCAGATACTAAAAATCTCTGGACACTCACGCTGTCCTTGGTGATCCCTCTTGGCACATCATCTCATTTTTACCTGACTCCAGCTTGTGTTCCTTGAACTTTTTCTCTAAACTTGGTATTGTGAGATGTCACACTTGTGGGTGAACAAAACAGGAACAAAATGTGAAATAAACTCTACAAAACTGTACAAGAAACTCGAACAGAAGAGTTAATGAATGCGTTCTGCATTAAAACCTGGCATAGCTGGGAGTGCTCGTTAACTTCTCTGCAAAAATCACAGAAAATCATAGCACTAGAGATCCAGCCATTTAGGAAACCAGCCCAGAAGTTCATCATCAACCAGACAATAGTGAAAGATGAAGCTGAACAGCCTGAGTTCAAAGGTTTCACACAGGCAAATAACCTTTCTTGATGAAAACACAAAGGACTCCAGTTTCAACCAAGTTCATATGCTTTTAAAAAAAAATACATAAAAACCACCTTCTTTCTGCCTTTTTTTTTTTTTTTGTGACCTTTTCCTGCTATTAGTTCAGTTCTTGGTAAATAAGGAGCTTTTGAAAATAAAAGAGGGGGAAAGGAAATCAATATTTTTGTCCATTTAGCAGGCCTCTCACAGTTCAGTGACATTCAGGAAGCAGAGAGTAAAGAGACAAGGAATCAATGTGTAAGAGGAGACTGCAGATCATATTTAACCTGCTCAGCTAAGCAATCAATAGCTCCTCTAGCTTTTACTTTGAAATGCAAGTGAGCTGGTCAAGCTGCAATGTAAAATCAATGCTGAGTATGCATGGTCTACAATGGAAAATGCCAATTTGGTAAAACAGGAATTTTCATGGGATCGTGCCCTCTTTGACAAGATTTTTTTTAAAATTTTTTTTAAATTTTTTTTGCCACAGGATAGAATTTATTAATGGGAAACACTGAGACAGAGGAAAAAGCCCTGCATATCTTGAACAAGCAAACTGGTTCACATCTCTGCTTTCTCTTTCGTTTGGCAGGAGGGNAATTTTTTAAGGGGCAACACTGAAAAAAAGGAAAAAAGCCGTGCATATCTTGATATTGTGTGCATTGCCTCAAGAACAAGCAAACTGGTTCACATCTCTGCTTTCTCTTTCGTTTGGCAGGAGGGGCATATCAGCATCTACACTATCACAGGTGCTGTCTACTCTCAGAAATCTCTTTCCAATTTTTTTTTTTCCACAGCTCAGATGAGCTAGCATAAGAGCAAGAGCATTTCTGAAATCTTAAGAAGTTTGCAAAGGAATGAAAAACTGCCTCTTATTCTACATAATGTCCAAAATGATAAAGTAAATTATATTTTCTTCAGTGTCTTCTTGCAAGATAGCAGGACAGTCACCTCAGTTACAAAATCAAAGATCTCAGTAAGAAAGAAATTCCCTAGAGTTGGGCTCTAACTATACATTAGTCTTTCCAGAGGATACGCAGAGACTGCAAACCACAGGGACACTTTATCAGCAGCTTATGGGTAAATTCTGTTCTCTGCTGTCTCCCCAGTTACACGGGTCAAAGAAATGGTCAACTTTCCAAATCAATCAGAATAATGACCCCTCAGCATGGGTATAAACAGCACACCCAGTGACAGAAAAGAAAATTGGGCCTTCTGTATATAGGTCATTATCAACTGCAGATCCTACCTAGCTGCAAAATTAGGAAAATTGTGACTTGCAGAAACCTTATCTTACATTCCTTCGCCAAGTACTGCGGATAGGGCTTTCTTAAAACATCATGCTTGGAAAAAAAACCTCAAACCTGCCTTTTTCTCCTTCTTCCTCCTCAACAGTAAGTCTTTTTGTGGAATAATTTTTACTTATTACAAAGAACACCATCAATCTTTGAGGTGATAACCAGAGTAGGTCTAAGTTACATTTGCACTCTCTTTGTGGTATAGAAAAGGTTTTAGTTTAAATCAGGCTCACATCACATTTAAGATTGCAAACCTTTTGGCTGTGTCTGTGCAATACAAAGGAGAGAGATGCTCATATGATGCTGAATCTTCCAATTTAGTTATCTTCTCTGTCATCACTTGTAACTTTGCACCATTTCTTATACCCCTGGGCAGTCATCCAGCAATGGACTTCCCTCCTGCTCCACAACTCACTGGTCCTATAAGGAGATATATACTACACCATCCACCTTAACATAACCTACTTTTTTAGTGATTCCATTAGCACAGTAGCTAGTTCCACACAAGCAATGAATATCTGATACATCCCAAGAGAACAGGAGTGCTCACAGGCTAAAGATTTCTCTAATGCTGTTGATTTTAAGTTAATTTATCTCACAAAGCAAGTCTTCAGATATGTGGGTACTGTGAGAAAATACCACTTGCAGAAAAATCTGCTGAATTTGGTTTGTATGGGAAGACTCAGCTAAAAGGTAAAGTTATTCTTTTTGTTGAAATGTCCCCTTGATTCACTCTAACACAGAAGAGACTTCTTGTAAATGTGTGAATACTTGTGCTAATGCCCAAACACATTTGGAGTCACAAAGCACTGCTTGTAGCAGCTTCACCTCTAACTTCATACATATTTTTTTTTAGAGATACGAATTTGCTTTACAGACATTAAGTTTCAGTGTATTCCATATGGACAGATTAGAAGGGTTTTGCAATACACCTGTGGAGGTAAAGGTTAAGGAAATGGAGTTAGCAGGATGAAATCTTGAACTAAGTCTGCAGCATATGCTGAAAATATACCCCCTGGTCTCCAAAGTGATTCTGCACGTAAAAGCCAGCTTCTGACCTTTGCTATAACTCATCATACTTCCACTTCATTCTCCACAGCCTCCATCCCACTCAAATTTCATCTAAATAGCTCATCACTCACCTTGAACCATCTGCTTGGAAAACGGTAACACGCATTTTCTCCCACAGAATTACTGGCATGGATTTCCCTTGTTTCCATGTTACAGAAAATCCACCCCAATGTCCAAAGTGTTGCCCTGTCCTTTATGTCATTAATTTTGCTCTTCACATGTAGTACTCCATTTCTAAACTGCTTCTGAGTCAAAAACCCAGACATTTTTATATATCTGACCTCCAACCCAAATGACAGCACTCAGTCATGGTAACCACAGGCAGGACCTGTTGGGGACTCCCCTTGTGCTGTGGAGCTTAAAATAAAGTTTACTTCAGCTTCTGAGCAGTTGGGCCCTGCTGGATCCAGAGGTACTGAAATACTTTCACACAAAATTGTTGCCAGAATCTCAGCTGAAGGGCAGCTTTCCAGAATGAAAATGTTGTCACAGCCCTGGGAGGAAAGGCAGGCAGACTAGTGTCAGTGATGCTCTCCAACATGCAGTGCTTGAGCTAAGCTGAAAATCAATCTGATCTTAATTAATTAAAGAAAGTCTGAATCAAAAGATTTAAAGCTAGCTGGGGGTCCTCAAACCTGGAGTCAGGAGGTGGCAGTGAGGTAAAGGTTGGCTCCACCATGCAGAATCCAAGCTTTCTCAAAACTGCTTTCAGAAAGCACACCAAGTGCCTTTTGATTGTGTTTTCCTGGCTGCAGCCCTCGGAGTGCCCTGCAGAATGTAATCCTTCTCTTTTGTAACCTCTTCTGCACCGTACAGTTGCTCAATACAATCTTTCTTTTCCCTGCTTTTACTGCCCTGTGAGCAAATGATGCAGTTTGAAGCTGACAGGAGGTGTTTTGGCTACCATGAAGGGAGCATCTCTGCACAGAGAGAAGGACACCCCAGGCAGCCACACATCTCTCCCTCCTCCAGCAGTCCCTGCTCTGACTCAGGTCCTCACTGCACCATGCTGACAGGTTGGTGCTTGGAGGGATTATGGCCCACTGCTGTCAACACCTTCCCAACCAGGTGGTAATGACAACTGCACAGGATCCACTTAGCTTTAATAAAGAACAAAGGCTATTTTTTTCCAAAGCTGCCCGCCTGGAGTGATCCAGCAACAATTGCCAATGAAGTCAAAGCTTACTCTAGTATTTCAAACCTGTAACACTTCAATGTTCACACGAGTGATAGTGATATACTAGTGAGCCTTTCTTGACCATCTGTAACACCTTCAGAGCTCTGTTACTATTGCAGTGGAAATGAGATAAAGAATTGCAAACCACTGATTTTCCTTAAGTGCTGTCCAGCGGATAACACATGGGCTGCACAGCGTCTTCTGTGAGGAAATTTCATAACTAGAAGCCAGACACAAAACAGAAGCCAGTCAGTCTTCTGACAGAGGGAAAACTGCAATTATGCTGCTGCTGACATTCACGTATCTGCTCATGCAACCAAAAGCAGAGCATTTCTTCACAGCTCCTTTATTACCATAATACACAGGACAGAAAAGACATGGGAGCTTGCTCCCATCCATGCTTTTCCCAGTCCAGCAGGAAGCTTCTGATGATTTATACTGATTGAGCTGTGCAGGTTGCAATTGCACTTTTTCAGTGCCTAGATTCAGAGGTTTATGGATCCCCATCACAATCCACATTTATAAAATCAGCAGAGGCTTATGCATCACTGCTGTACAGCACTGGGTTAGTAGAGTACAGCTGCCAGGGACAGGCCATCTGCCACACAGAAAGCACCAAAACAGAATCATTTCTGGAGAACAATTTCCGTAATAAGAGGAAAGGTAGGAAAAAATGACGAGTAAGAGATCAGCTCACAAAAAGGAAAGAAACAGCCAGAGTCCTACTGTTCTGGCCTTTATCCAAACTAGTTCTTGTTTTGATACTTTCAGAGGATTGTGCTTGACCCTTGTCAAGACATGTACATCAGAATCCTGTCTCTGTCAAATGTTCTCTTTCAGTTCCAGCCTTGGAGCCTGCAGAGCGCAGTTGCAGAGCTTGGTGGTGCCCAGCACCAAGGCTGGGATATCCACATCGGGCACTTTTCCCTCCTCGTCCCAGAGTCCAGCTGCCATCAATTGGCAGAATGTTGCTTTTTATCTTCTTTTCTGCCAGAGTTGGGATTAAATGCTCGAGATGGTATTTCTTGTTCAGACTCAGATGTTTATTAATTCTTATCTATGTTACAGTCTCACAAACCATGAGTTCTGCAGCACTTCTAGATAATGAGATAAAAATGGCCCCCATCTCTCTCTCTACAAGGCCTTTTTTAAGTACAAATTGTCCAATTAAGAAATGACACCTAAATTATTTTACTTTTAACCCAGTAACCAACCACCCGTGGTCCGCAATGCAGACTTTTCTATCCAATTACAAACTACCACTCAAATCCTTCTTCTAGTGAAAAAGAAGGACTGGCCACCACCCTAAAAACCTCCATCTTGCTTTATATATATATATATATTACTACATTCTAAACCCTTAAACTCTAAGCTTTCCACCCTGTGATACCACACACTTCTATTCAAATTCCACACCCATAATCCCAGTGCTGTCACTCAATGTTGAAAGGTTTTTCCAAGGCCTCAGGTCAAATGCAGGGTTTGCCTGGGGGTCAGTGCCTGTCAGCACAGAAAGTCTAAAATTCCCAGTGGCCAGAGTTCCAAGAGCAGAGCAGTACCATTCAGCACCTGAACTCCTGAACTGTCCAGCGCTCAGCCTGAGCAGTGTATTGAACCCTTATCCCCCCAGCAAAAGCCTACAGTTCTTTTCTTGACAAGAGAGGCACTAGATGGTGAGTGATTTGGCAAAGGGATCACGTCCTGTATGAAACTGCAGGCAGGAGAGCTGACACAGTGCAGTGGTGAGGTCAACAGTGCAGGGAGAGACACACAGAGCTGGCCAGGCATAACAGAGAAGGAAAAACCTGGGAAACTGAGACAGGGATTAATATGCTCAGAGTTCATCCCAGAGGAAACTCTCCTCAGTGACAACACAGAGACAGGGCAGTACAAGGCACCCCCATCCCAGGAAGCGTTCAAAGCCAGGCTGGATGGGGCTTTGAGCAACCTGGTCTTCTGGAGGGTGTCCCTGCCCAGCAAGGGAGTTGGAACTTGATGGTCTTTAAGGTCCCTTCCAACTCAAACCATTCTCTGAGATTAAGGCACTGAAGTGTGGTCTGAATATTCTCCACGGGTTTTCTCAATATCCACTGTACCAGAGAGGCTTTTCACATCCTTGCCCATGTTTTCCAGCAGCCTGTCCCACAGACTGCTGGCCAAGCCTCTCCCTTAAAGCACATCTGCACAATTAATTTTTTTTTTCAAAAATATTAGAGGCAAAGGGGTTTCTGCCTTGATTTCAAGGGACCAAGTCATCCAAGTGGTTTGGAGCTGTCACAAGCCCCTCTATTTATCCACTGTCTAGAGCAATTAAAAATGGCTCCTGAAGAATACAAAGCTCATTATTAATTGCAGTTGCATGTGCACCAGAAGGGATTTTGGTACCAGAATTTTTCCTAGTTCCCACTGGGTCAGAGCAGAGGCTGGTTTAAATGAAGTGATAAAATGGTCTTGCTGCTGAAAATTCTTTGAACCATTGTTGCTTTTTTGGCCAGGAATGACAAATTATCTTTTTGGTTCAGTTATTAGCATAAAATAATTAGACTTTGGGGTATATTTTGCTCCCGGTGCACATACAGAACTTGCATTAATATTAATAGAGACTTCTCTATTCACACTCATTGAAAGGAGCCCATACCTCAATGGACTGAGAAAAGCAAAAGCATATTTAGGGTTTAGTCTATCACTGAAAATTTCCATAGAGTCCTGTAAATTTCTGTCTTCATTGTATACTTCTTTCTCTTCCTAGTTTATTTCCAATGAGACAAATGTTTAGCAGATCATGGAAGAAAATTATTTGCTGAGGATTCCCACTGCAGGCAATCAAAAATCTGCATGCAAATTTTATGGAAATTACTCTGTGTCCAGACTTTGAGACCAAATTCACGTTATGGTTTCCACAGAATAAAAATTTAACAGAAAATCTTCCCTCATGTAAATTTGTTTCTTTCATATGAGAAGTGATGAATCTCTGATTAATACTAACAGTGTCTGCTGCACACCCATTTAGGGGCTCTTCATATTTCCAAAAAGCCAGAATTAATTTGTGTTATGTCAAGCACTCAAGAAGCATCTTCCCAGAGCAACAAAAGGGAGATTTGGGCAAATAAACTACTACAGCAGAAGGATTCACTTCATGGCAATTTGAAGAGATGCCTAGACTGGCACCAGGATATAAAGTCCCACATGTCTTGGGCCTGAAGGAGTATAAAAACATCCAGTGCTAAATGACAGAATCACAGACATGGCAAGTGGTGACCAATGTAATGACATCAGAGATGACATCCTTTGTTCTGGCCCTTACCTTGAAGGGCAAGGTGAGCTGTACATACAAATGACCACCACCAAAGAAAAATGATAAACAGTAAAGTTGTGCCAAAGATACAGCAGAATTATAGAAGGGATGAAACTGCCAAAGTCTTGGCTCAAAAATATCATTTTATGATACTGAGTGTAATAGTAGTGTGCTGCAAAACAGAGAAACCTGAAAAAAAAAAAAACCCAAAAAAAAACCACAGAAAAAAACTCTAGGGTCAATGAAAAGGACTGAAAATGTCCTTCACCAACAATGAGTAGGGCCCCTCACCATTCCTCACTTTCCTTTCAGGGAAGGTCAACCCCAGTTATCATTGTTAAGTCTCTCTTGTTTCATATCACCCTTTTTCACCACGGACTGAATTGCAGATGAGATCTAGGTAATGTCCTAGCTTAGAAAGAACTTTGTTTTAAATGCAGTCATGTTCCCTATCCCAACACCACTGCAAAGCTGGCACTGCAACAAAAAAACCAACAAAAACAAAACAAAACAAAACAAAAACAAACAAAAAAAGTGAGAATGGTGTCAGAGGAACAAGCAGTCAGGAATACTTAAACTCAGGAACACCACAGCAAAAAATAATCAGGTGAACCTCTACAGTGGAATAACAGTGTACATTTGGTATTAGCTTCTTGGCAAAGATTCAGCTCTCCAGAAGTGCAAAGACCCAGGTTCCACCGCTTCTTGTCCAAGGGTAAATAAACTCCATCCATTTCAGTGAGATTACATCAGATTTTCACTGCTGCAAACTGGAGAAATGTCTGTCTCTTGTTTTTTAACTCCATCCCTCCAAGGAAAAACACTGTTCAAAGCCTCCCTCCAGCTAAACTCAGACTTCACAGGTCCTGACAGGTGATGAAAACTGTCCAGGGCAATTTTTCTTCCCTTTATATTAATTCCCAAAGCAGGCAACATTTAGAGAGGCTGAAAGCATAAGCTCATACCTTACATGAGTGTGTAACTGAGGTCATGGCTTGGCCAAGAATGAAGGAAGCAGATGGTTATTTTGGGGGGGGGGGGGTTTGTTTGTTTTTTTTTTTTTTGGGGTTTTATG
>VWYP01016382.1:31145-41815 GCA_013400435.1 Pycnonotus jocosus
ACAGTCCTTGAAAGCTACTTTATTGCTCATAAATCTCATCTGAGGTCTTTACATAAAATAGAAAAAGAGAAAAAAAAATTATCTGTTGTTAACCTTCACAAGAAAAAAATGTAAAGGCAGAACTGAAAAAAGTTGTCTCCTATTACCCTCTCAATCTAACTCAGGACCTGGCAAAAAAAATACCACATAAATCTCAAGCAAATTATTCACCATGTCTTTCATCAAAATCATTAGCTCCCCTAGTCAGGCTGGGCAGGCAGCTGCTGCTTTAATCAAGCAAAACATATTAAAAAAAGGTTTCAAATCACTTCACAAAGGGGACAAAAACTATTTATCATTTCATTTTCCATCTCCATCAGAGTGTAACGCACTCCCAGGCAACAGAACAAGGGCCTGGAGGCAGTGCTGCAGTGTGGGATCAGACCTAAGAAGATTCCTGGTCCTGACGATGCTCCTGGCAGTTGGGGCAGGAAGACTTCAAGGAGCTAAATAACATCTTCCTACCTGCTGAGATCCAGGAGACCTCCAGTTTCCATAAACAAATATTACAATAAAATATTATAATAAAAACCTGCAACACCTATGTAACTCTAATTGCTAAGAAATCACTGATACATCTGTCTGACAAACCATCCCTGTCCCAGCCAATCATCACAAGTTTGGGGTCAGGAGTTATAGGATAATGGAGGTCTAAGGTAGCAAAAAGAGACACAGTTCCCCAAATTTCTGCTGCTTTTCACCTGAAAATACAAAGGCAAGGGGCTCTTGGATTTTACCTTCTGGGAAACACTGTACCTGTATATTTTAGATACATGAACTAAAACACATTCAGTCCAACAACTCGTGCAGAGCTTATGCAAAAACCGAGTTGCTCACTGGAGAGCAAAAAATGAAAATAGTAAATCAAAAAAATGCTATTCAGGTTGAAGTCTCCTGAGCACAAAGTCTGCTCCCTCAAATCTCTGTTAACGCTAGAGAGGTTTTCTTCATCTGCTGCTGCTTTTCCCCAGGACAAGGAAACACCTGGGAAAAGCTGGAATGAGCCACAGGGAAGCAAGGACAGGAACAGAGGCAGCACCACTAACACTGGAATATACCCAGGGACAAATGACTCCATGCAATTGTGCTGTTATTTTATGCTTAGATAGCCTCTAGCACAGTAATTTCTCCTGCACCTCCAGATCATGCCTGTGGAAACACTAGAGAACTAATTACAGTTTAAGGTTACAGTCCTTTGTCTAAATCTTATGGGCTTTAGAGGATCTGCTCTAATCTCTTGGGTTTCATTTTTCTCCCACTGTTCTCATCTCAGTTTTCTTATTGCCCAGGTGTTGTAAAGACTACAAATGGCTGTAATCCAACTTCTCTTTTTTGCTGTTGGGTTTTTTTTTTTTCTTCCAGACAGTAGATTAGACATCTCAGATCTACTCCTACCTTTGCTCTGTTTTGCTGTATGACCTTTTGGAAAATTTAAGGTCCTTTTCCTCCCACATTTATTTCCAGCATTTGTGAAATACACATAATCCGTATCTGAAACGCGCTTTGAAACCTGTACTTAAATATCATTTCATTAAATACTACAAAAGGTCACAAATTATTTCAGATGGATAGATCATTTCAGTGGGAGAGCTGCAAGTACTAAATCACCAAAGCAGTCCTTTTCTCACTTTTGTCTAGTTTGTAGGCAGACAAGAAAGTATTTGGGAAGATTCATTTGGCTTTCTGGCTCACACTGAATTATTCGTTGTTTGCAAGTCAAGTAGGTAATTCACCTTGCACACACTTCTCAAGTGCAGTGTTAATAAGAAAACCATGCTGAGTTGATTTTCCTGACAAACAACATTTTCATGCAAACAGCTGTCCTTAAAGAAATACATCCTCTCTCCATGCAAAAATGTTCAGTATTTCACAGTGAAAGGCAGGACATCAATAGACATTAGATCGATTCAGACTCCTAAAAGCAATGTTCTTTTTCATACTTTTCCATCTCAATCTGGAATTTGCATTTTTCATACATTTAAACTTTCTTCCAAACTTTGCTGGCACATGAAAATGAACACACTTCATCATTAAAATCTAAATTCCACTGACATAGCATATGGCAGCTCTGAAATGAAACAACAACAAAAAAAATATTTCTCCCTATGGCAAGTTGCTCACTCCATACAAAGTTTTCATCCTTAGGGATAACTACCCAAACCAAATCATTTATATTCCCTTCTTCAGGTTTTTCACCACCTAGCTTCCAGGATCTAAAAGAAAATATTAGTTCTATCTCATCTTCTCAAGTTAAGTGGGGGGCTTTTTCAGTTTACAGTGAATTACAGATTATCAGCAAAGTGCCTTCTCCTTTCAGGGACAGCATCACTCAGCTTGCATCACCTCAGAACAGGTTCAAGAAGATGTTAAGTGTGCTCTGACTGAGTGAAATCTCAGCCTCCTTAGATGCTTTTCAGAAAAGGCAGAGTGAGCTGAGGCCCCCTGGATTTGTTTGTGGGAAGCTCTAGTCCCTCACAGTGGCACTGCTGCCTGTAAATTTGTTCTTAGCCATCTAAAATCAATGAAGAAGAACCAGCAGCGAGTTACCCAGGGGAAGGCTGGCTGGAGGAGTCCTGCCTGATCATCAGATGCTTCTTTTAGAGGTTGTCTTCCACTAGCTGTTTTTCCTTGAAACACGCACAAAACAGACTTCTCACATTCTAGAAACTGGAGTCAGACTGACAGAAGTCTTGGATTAGGATGTTCATTTGGAAAGAATAACGAAACCGAAGAAAACAGTCAAAAATTACCAGGAAACAAAATCTAGAAGGTTCCAACCAGAAACTCTGAAACAAAATGAAACTACTTTTTTTTTTTTTTTTTTTTTTCCCTAAATAAAATGATTTGGTGTTTAAAAATGGGGTTTTTTTCCTGATGAAGTATTTCAAGTATCAAAATGTAGATTCTACTTCCGTGTGACTCACCATCAACAATATAAGTTGGAGTCTTAAAGATATTTTTTCATTGGGAAAACAGTAATTATAGATATTTGACTGTCCAGTGGAAAAATTTTCTTAAGTCTTCTTTATAACATGCCCTGCACAACCTGGGGAAGGACCCTTGAGAATTATGAGATACGTACATGGTTAGAGTTGGAAACAGGGAAATAGTTTAACATGGATATTTCCCTTCCTCTTTTCAGAAATCAAACAGTCCAATAGCAATGACGGGAATTATTCCAAGAAAAGTTCACAAAAGATGTAAAACATATTCCAATGGACGTTTTCCTAGGAGAGCATCACAATTGAGAAGTGAAAAATAAACCAAGCATTACACAACTATATTAGTATATCTTGGCCTAAGATATTCAACATTTTTGTCCAAATTCTGCCAGTGATACTGGTTGGCCCAAGAGAGCAGGTCCAGGAGACAAGTGAAGGATTTACAACATAAGTTCAGCTTGTTTTGAGCTGGAAAAAAAGAGCAGGTAAAACGGTACTTACAGGGTTTATAGGAGGTATTTCACAATTTCAAGTCACTGTGCATTCACTGACTACCCTGTGGTTTTTCCAAAGCATGAAGCAGCTACAGTCAACAGCTCCTCAAACTCCTTGTTTTGCTGGGAGAAAATGCCTCCAGACATAATAGCCCTGACTTTGGTGGAACCACAGGGAGAAGAAAAGCAATCCAAAAGCTCTGCAGGGCAAGGCTGGCTGAATGCCAGGGAAAGCAACAGCCAAGCACAGATGATGGGCACAGCACTGAGTTTATCATATTTGCTGGATGACAAAGCCAAGTTAGATGGGAACAAATGTAATCAATCCCTCAGCCTCAGACTCCAAGACAAAACACAGGGCATCTCCTCAGCCCCATGGCTTTATTTTATTTTTCAGATTCCTAATGTGGACATATCCAAGGTATCTGTACCCCCTCCAAAGAAAAGGAAGAGGAGTGTGAAGAGCTGGCAAGGAAGAAGAGAAGCAGGTATTAATGCTGACCATAACACTGCAGTGTTACATAACCTAGAGCCTGGCAGTAATCAGCTCAGTGACATTACTGTGAGACCAGGAACACAGTAACAATAATTAGATCCGACAATTCTGGTTCTTCTGTGAAGATTTCATGTCTGCAAAGCTCGTGGATCCCTTACCATGTATTCCTCTGTATATAATGCTCAGAATCCAGGTAAAAAGCATGAAGACAGATGATTTACACTGATGACATATTAAATCTGTACCCATAATAAGAGTGTATTAGTACTCAGAGAGGAGACAGCCTGCAATGTAAAACACAAAGCTCTATTTTCAATGTGGTCGTTCAGATATCACTCTGCATAAGCAAAATTGTAATATTTAACAGAGGCCACTTATAATGGTATGGAATTGATACTATACAAATAATTAGGGAAAATATGTACCATAGAGATGTTTAGTATTTCTTAGTCTTTCCATGGTGTTTTGTTCTACCCAGACCTGTTCTCTCTCTCAGTATGGAAGTTCCCAAGGCCAAGAAGCATTTATTCAACTTCACCAACTCATAACATATGTATTAGCATTTTAATTACTACTGGCTATTTTCAGCTGCTGGAGGCTGAAAAAGCCATATTCCAATGCAGCATCAAATAACTACCGCAGCAAACTACTTAGAAATAATTTAGATCCAAACCTTTCATTTATTTCCATTGTATCTCCAAATGCTGCAATCAACTTTCAGTGACCTTTGTAAAACCCGTTTTTGTATTCATGGAGCACATCATGCATACAAACAGTAAAAGCACATTAAATGGCAAGACTGGATGCACTACATAATACATTTATTGTGTGATATAGCAGCATATGCCATTAAAGCAATTCTTTTAACCTAAGTCTCTTAGGAGAAAGGGGGTGGGGTTTTTAAAGTCACAGCCCTGTGACACAAGCCCTGGTACATCATGCTCAGGTATCCCAAAAGACTACACTAAAAAATATTCCAGTCTTAGGTTGCTATTGATTTAACTGTACACCCTCAGCTGCACTGCCTGTTATTTACTGCCAATGTCATTTACATTAAATGGTTCTGGTCACTTAACTGTACACACCAGAAGCCCCATCAACTGTTTTAATAGCTGATTTTCTGTCATCAAGAAAGAATAGAAATAAACTTACAAATTTATTTTGCTTCATTCTAGACCTAACCATCTCACAGTCTGGATACCATATACTATCAGATACAATATTTTACTACTAATTCCATGATCTTCCTAAGTTGTATGTCGAACAATATATTTAAAATCTTTTGAAAGCCAGTTTTCTAGCCTCTGTATTTTCTATTAGGCTTAGAGATTTGCCCAAAAGATAACAGAGCCCAAAATGTTTGTTGGATTGTTCCTGAGGATCATTTCATAAAAAACAATTTACTTGTACAGGAGGAAACGAAGTATAGCTGAATACACACACTTCCTAAACTGGAGGTGAAGCCAGCCTTGAAGACAGAGTTGCACATGGCAGGTTCAGTTCTGTCACAGCTCTAATGTTGGTGACTTGGTCATTTTTGAACCCCCACATATTGTGCACTCATCAAGCATCAACAGAATATCTATGGATTGACTCCTGGATCCACTGAATGCTGAGATACTCCACGACTGTTAGCTCAGCACATCAAAGCACTGCATTCCTTTTTCAAAACCAAACCAAACTTGTCCTAAACCAAAGCAAAATTCTGCATCCCAGTGGGTTCCATGTTAATGCAAAGCCACTGGCTCACTCTGTCCATTCTTCTCTACATCCTACTAAAAAAAACCCTAAACCACATATCCTCACCACTGCCACTGTAACATCGTAACATTCAACAGATCTCTCTAAAGATCCACGGCTGGAAATTGCACAGACAAATAACAAAAGCAAGGCCTGCTCTACGAAACAGAGAACCTCTGCATCAGGCAGGAAACACGAGGGAAACAGGAAAAGGCAGAGGGAGAGGGGGGAGTGACACTGCAGCCAGGAGAAAAGACATCGACAACAAAGCAGAAACTTAACTAATGCAAATTCAGCGATTTACAGGCAGCAGAACAGAGGCTGAATGTGGCCAGCTATCACAACAGGTTTTTGTAAAAGTACTGAGCTTCCTCATGGTTACAAGTGGTTCTGAGAGATAAATTCTCATTTTATCGCCTCATCCCAAGTATCATGTTCAGCATTAGGAAAATTATGCAACATGTGACATGAAGCAGCTTCAAGGGATCACCTGAACCATCCCAGAGCCACAGAGAGAAATTGGCCACATCCCACTCAGCCATGGCTACTGTCCAACCTTGTCCTAAAACCACCAGCCATGCAGACTCCCCAGATCCTGGTGGCACCAGGACTACAGTATGTAATTGCTGTTATTTTTGGAAAATTCTACATTAATCTGTACAGTGCTGCCTTTGCCTATCAGTCTATTACCCTGCAGTATGTTCATTTGTATTTTTTCTTTTCTAATAGAAACACTTCTAGCTTACCCTGTAATCTCAGTTACACAATATTTTCATAAAAGACACTCTATGTTTGAGTTTTATGGCATTTTAATAGTCTGTTATTTTATTATGTGCAGCTAATGGTGCTTTTTCATACCAGATAGATATAAAGGATTTCCAACATTCTTTAATGTTGATGTTGATCAAATAGGGTTTTTTTTTTCCATCTTTCTAGTAACAAATAGAAATAATAAATCAGTTAAGATTAGCTTTTACATTGTGCTGGACATAATTTTCTCCAGTAGCAAACTGAAATATTTAATATTCCATACTCAACAGTGTTGTGGTATTTTACTTTAGAATTGTATTGCACATCACTGATGCAATATACAAACGCAGTCCAAAGATGAGCCAGTGATGCCACACTAAACCTGAGGAATTTAAACTTAGAAACTGAGATTCTTCAGCATATGCTCAACACCCTTACACTGCAGTGAAGACAACTTCCACGTCAATCTAAGTGACAGCTTTCACTCTAGGCCTCATTATTTTTTATTATCAGAGAGTCCTTTTTCTGACGACAGAAACTGAGCATATAATAATTGTGATATCTATTTATGAATTAAAGAGCAGCTAGGTGTTTTACAGCTGGAACCCCCACTGGTCAACTACACAAAACACAGCTGGACAGGGCTTTTCCATGAGCAGTTAAATCCAGCAACCCTCGCTGGGCAGGAACAGAGTCTACAAAGGCCAGGGACAGCAAAAATAGGACTCCCACAGACTCAGTTTTCAATTTCACAGGGAATTCAGCAATCACTGTCTGCAGGGACAACAACCATGCCAAGTATATAGTACAGTCACAAACCTTGATACAGTCACAAAAACTTGATACCTCACTGAATTTCTGATAAATTTCTATTGACATGATCACAGGAACAATTTCAGGACCTAAAGATGAGTTTATCCCCTGCATTCCAGAGGCACAGGAGTACCCCCTTACTTATGTAAGCAGTGCAAGAAGGGCAGAGTAGTGGGAAAATCTTTTTTCCTCACTTAACAGACATTTAAATCTCCTCTTTGGAACCCTGATGATTTCTTGTTTGGAATGACACAGTTCATACAACATATGCAGTATATTTGCTGCAATTACTTATCTCTGCCCTGCTGCCTGTATGACCCTTTCTCTTTCCATGTGTGAAGTGCACGTTGAATTCTATCCTCTCAGAAACTGATTCTATGCCTGACCTTTTTACTTGTTTAACATTGTGCTGTAATCTCTGCTGCTTCTTTCTTCTTGTGTTCTCACACAATAACACTCATAAACCTGTATATTTCAATAACCACCCACCAACATCTGCAAAGGGTCTAATTATCATAAAAGACAAATGCCGTTTAAGCATTAAATTTTCTCAGCAATAAGACACACACAAGATCAATTACCAGATGACATACAGATGAATAAAGTTCCCTCACAAAAATTGTCTTTTTTTTCTTACAATGCTGGCCAGCTGGCTTCATTATGAATTAGAAACACAAAATCTTCAGAAACAGCCCTAAGCTGTGTAGGGAAAGCAAAATAAATACAGTTCGAGGTGGTATCAACATGGAAAAAGTAACAGCACCAGAAGAGGCCTCCCTGTGTGAACTGGTACAGACTTGGAAACCCTTCCTCAAACACACTGGATAAAGCATAAGACAACTTAGACCAGAAATTATAAGCCAGGGATCCAAACATGGAAGTCACTGCCTGTTTTCTGCACAACACACTTCATTTCATCAGGATGATCGAGACAAAAATTTCTTCAGTACTTGTTTGCAGTGCAGCTTCAATGAATAGTGTGTAGGTTTGAGGGTGACTGCAGGGTTCTTCAGCATTGGAAAGAAGACTTTTTCCTCTCATGAGTTTTCCTTGGCTGTTCAATATTTATTACAGATACTTAAGCAGAGCTTTTACTACCTAACGTTCCATTTCATATCAAAAAGATAACACCGATGCAGGTGTAATGCTGCCCTGCAGTCTCATAAAATTATGGTGGCTCCAAACTTCTCCTAAACATAATCCTACCAGAATGCCAGCCCCATGACAACAGATATGACAGCAAAACGCTAAGTAGATTTTACTGGGAAGTCTGTCAACCTCTGCAACATGTATTTACATAAAAGAGACAGAAATATGAAGAGCTTTTTGTCCCACCATTCTTCCATCCCTCTGTCCTAACACAAACACCTCCCAGCACAGCAGAGAGCTGGGTGATGAACCTGAAGCCTCCACCTAAGATTTGAGAGGGGATGGCAAGTCTTGGGCATTACATTCATTTATGTAAGGTTTAGCTCCACAGAGGTTGAAAATTTTGTATGAATCTGAGCTTGCTGCTGTGGTGAACTGCACAAAAACAGTTCAGTTTCCCTCTGCCCAAAGCATCAACAGCAGGATTACAACAGGGAACTGGTCAAGTGATGGCCCTTTCTGCTGATGCTGCCCCTTTGCTTTCAGGAGCAAACCAGCTTTCTTCTCAGATGGAGATACCATCTTGGGATACGTTCCAAGCTTTTATCAGAAACTTCCCAGGGACTCAAAGTCATCAGCACTGGTCAGGAACCTGAGAAATCAAGATGTGGGGCATGGAGCAGGAGGAAAAACGCCAAAAATTGCCATTTAAAAAAACCACCCAGTTGTTAATTGCTCTTATTGCTTTGCTCTGGGGACAGAATATTATTTGCCTCCAGTAACAGAAGAATGGAGAAACAAGTTATACGTTCACAGAAAATATAAAGGTCTGAACAAAGGAAAGCTCCAATGGCTCGTAGCCCTTGCACCCCCAGATCACGGCACTCCACACTGGCTGGAGAACTAGGGAGAACTGAGGAAAACTGGGGTTTCCTGATCTTATCAGGAAGATTTTAATTTTTGCAAAGGAGAAGATCTGTGCTGACACCTAAGAGAGTAAGACAAAAGGTTCCACCTTTAGCCCTGCTCAATTTTCTCATTAATGCTGCTGGAAAAGGCCCTGAAGGTTGACTTATATTGCACTGCCATTGCTAAGGGCTGCTGTGCTGCTTCTTCCCAAGCTGCCATCCATCCCTCTTTTTCCCTGTTAAAGATGAACCATGGATGAAATATCAAGCTCTGGCAGCACTGGACAACCCCTGCCTGAGGGGGCAGAGGGCACTTCTGCCTTCACAGTTTGCAAGGGTCCAATAAGTAAGGCAGTCACATTAAGGGGGCACAAAAAGGATCTCAGGTGAGGAAGGAGATGAAAGATTTTGATTTATTCAACTAAAAGATACTCTGCATTTATAGCCTCCTTCTTCTCCTTGTCCCATGAGACAAGCAGTTAGGGAGCACTGTTAACCACGGGCACCTGGTTAACTACTCCTGGAAGCAGCTCTGCATCCACCCTCCTCAGACTCCTGGATCAGCATAGCCAAGTCTCCCTCTCTAATTTCTTCCTGAAATGTAACAACTGCCATCATTGGGATGTTTCTTTCCAAAGAAGTCATCATCTAAGTGCTAAACTCACTCTCAGTGGAAGATTTTCATTTAACCTTTCCTCCCTCCACACATACATATTTATTATCTCAATAGCAACACAGATCCACTAGCATAGAGATATCAGTAATGGGGCTCAGCTCTTCTCTGTATATTATAGCTTCTTTCCTGAGCAGGATTAATCTTGGCAGCTGTCTGACAAGAGAGACTGTGTGGGAGGAAAATGGTTTTATCTAAAACTTGAAAAAAACCAAAATAATCTTTGAGAGAACAAACCATGTTTCAACCCTTCTCCCTCAGTGGAAGACTATTTACTAACAGAAAATACCCATCAACAGCAAAAATTACAGAAGTATTGCTCTGAAAGGTAACAAAATCACCATGCATTTTTTTTCTTTTCTTTTATTTATGTGGCTGCCTTTCAAAATGTTTATATAATAAGGCCACAGCTGTATTTGCAATACAGGAGTCCAGAAGGTAAAGTCAGCATTGAAAATAACAATGAAGCTGTATTGGGTTTGAATGGCCTGGTTTTGGTAGCAGTGAAGCTACAGGGGTGGCTTCTGCATGGAGCTGCCAGAAGCTTCCACTGTGCCTGGCAGAGACAACCCCTGGCAGCTCCAAAGACAGAATTGCCACTGGCAAGCCTGGGACAATTAGAAATGGTGGTAATGCCTCTGTGATAACTCATTTAAGATGAAAGAATAAAAAAGCTATTGTGCAATTGTCATTGCCAGAGAAGAGTGGGGTGAGGATATGTGGGAG
>VWYP01016382.1:41820-64882 GCA_013400435.1 Pycnonotus jocosus
ATATATGGGAGGAACAACTCTGCAAACACCAAGGTCAGTGGAAAAGGAGGAGCAGGAAGTGCTCCAGGCACTGTGGCTGGGATTCCTCAGGTGCCTGTGGTGCAGACCATGGTGAGGCAGCTGTGCCCTGCAGCCCATGGGGATGCAGAGATCCTCCTGCAGCCTGGGGAGGAGCTGAGGATGCCTGAGAGGAGTCTGTGATCCCATAGGAGGCCCTTGGAGGGAGGAACCCACGCCAGAGCAGCCTGTCCTTGAAGGGCTGCACCCCATGGCAGAGTGACCCACGCTGCAGGGGATTTGAGAGGACTGCTGCCCATGGGATGGACTCACACTGCAGCACTTGGCAGGGAGCTGCTGCTCAGGACATGGACTCATGCTGGAAGTTGGCAGAGAACTGTCTCTCCTGTGGGAGGGCCCCCACAGCAGTGCAGGGGAACAATTCCTCTCCCTGAACAATGGAAGAAACCACAGGTGATGAACTGACCATAATCTCATTCCCTGTCTCCTTGTGCCACTGGAGTAGGAGGTAGAGCTGGGGAGAAGGTGTTTTTAAGGGTTCATTTTACTTCTCATTATCCTGCTGTGATTTTGTTAGTGTAATAAATTCAACTCATATCCCTAATTACAACCTGTTTTGCCCATGATGTTATTTGATGAGTGCTCTCTCCCAGTCCTTATCTCAGCTCATGAACCCTTCAGTATATTTTCTTTCCCCTGTCCCACTGGGCAGTGACAGAGTGAATTGGCAGGCACCTGGCATCCAGCCAGCATCAACCCACTACAGAAGCAAATCCCATAGTTTTGTTTTCTTTCAGCTGTGGTGGAGCAGGAGAGGACTCCATTTCTCATCCTGCCTCTACTCTCCTAACAAACAAGGCAATATGAAGTATCTCTGTATTTCTGATTCACTTTTCCAGGACAATCACATTGATGAAACATACCACTGGCTGTCATTACTAAAAATTACCTCTCAAGGTCCCTTTGCTCTGAGATTGTGTAACCTGCACTCAGGAAGCTACCTATTCTGATATCCATGTGGATACCTGGTTTCCAGCCCCTCCAACCAACACATGCTCCTCCACATCCCACTCAGCTCACGAGATCACTCAACCTTCTCACTGGCTCTGGGCTTTCCTTCCAGCCTGTCCCACTTATTGTCTCTTCACATTTGCACTGATGCCTGGTCCCATATTCCTCTGGCTCCTCACAGCTTTATTCCACCCAGGGCCCTTATCCTTGCTGTCACCTCCTCCCAGCTGTGTCCATGGGTCATGGCAAGGGCTACTTTCTTGTCTGCAGCTCCAGGGCAAAGTAGAGCAGCCCCTTAATTTAAGTCTTCCAAGGCCAAAAAAAGCCTAATGGCTGACCTTTTGGTCTGAGACATTTCTGCTAAAGCAAGTAACAGACAAAGGCACACAAAAACGCAATTTCACAGAATGCTGGAGATGCTGTTGCTGCTATGCCTTAGCTCATCAAGAATTCCAGCTTAAAGATGTAAAAATGGTAAAGGGCATTCCTCCCCTCCCAGCAAGTCATTTGGCACCAAAGTTATATAAACTAAAATAATAAAGAGAAGTGCACCTGGAAATAACAGAAATTTGCAAGTGATGCAGAAGAGTCAAAGCAAACCTCTCCTGGAACGTTCTCCACACCTCAGATAATGTCATTTAAATAACAAAACAGGCTCCATTCGAAGCAGTTCAGTTCACTGTGGAATTTGCCACCTTGACAGTAAGGATGATCCCTAACAGGACAGCACTGACAGCAGAAGCCAAGGTGCCTCATGCACCTGCACCTTTTTTCTTGAGCAGTTCAATAGGACAACACACTATGTGACAACACTACATGTACCTTCACCCACTGCCAGGACTGCTTCAGGGTCCAGCAATATGAATCTATCAAATAATGCTAAAACCACTGTATTTGAGATAGTTCATCAGAGGTTAGTTCTTGCTGGATTTCTAGGAATTTAGTAACATTCCACTCCCACCCCCTTGACTGCAGTGAGGTTTATCACATCACTGCCGTAATGTTTTTAGCATAGCTCCAAATTATTTTGGTTCAAACATACAGTAAATTTTACACAACAAAGCATTTTTGAGCATTTTAAAAGACATGCACATCATGGAAATGATGCAGTAAACTGCATAGTGCTGTGTCATCTGTCTTAGACTCCTGAAAAACTGACACGGATCCCCAAAGGACTTACTTGATTAAAAAACATTAATTAATTGAGTGAACATCTGTGCTGTTTTTCAGCTAATAAATAAAATTAGCTAGGCATTGTAACCTCCTTAAAAAGTGTAAAGTATACAAAATAAGTGCAGCCCACTTTCTCACATCTGGGCACGGCCAAGCAACTTTTTTCAACAGCATTTCCCATAAGGGTTCCTGAGAGATTTTTGCAGCCCTGTGGTGGAAGTTTTCTTCCTGGCCAGCCCGAAAACAGGAACATTTTATACTTGGCTTCATGCATTAACATATTAACCATGACAGTGCTGACATTTGTTGCTAAGTAAAATTGATCGTAAATGGTCCAGAAAGCTGCCATTAAATTTAGAAATTACTTTTAGAGTTTGAAATTAAATACTGTCAACACAACTCATGTTTGCATTTATACACAAATTTGACAGGATTTTTTATGGCTTTGCATAGAAAAGAAATTCACATAGAAAAGAAGAAAGGAGGTAAGATTAATGATTTTAATTGCTCTCAAACTGTATTACATAAAGCAACTGACCCATATGGTATCATAAGAGCTGAAGGACTATTCAACAGGATAGGCTAGATTAGAAAATGTCATGTTACATGTGGAAATGAAACATTGCTTCACCCCCCTTCCATTTCCCAGTGCAAACCACAAAGCCAGAATTCACCCAGGCTCATCCTTTTCCTCACATGGAAGATATTCTCAGTTATTTAAACATGGCTTTATTCCCTGAAATCAAAGGAGGGAGCCATTGGCATGGATATGAGGTAGAGATTACCAGGAAAAATGAGATTTCACTACATGTGACAGAAGCCAGCTGGGAGTATAGAAAGTGCAAATATCAGATAACTACAAAAGGAAACATCTGCAAAAGAGAAGGTAGATTCACTTAAACTGTTCTTAATAGCAGTGCAGACACTTATTCTAGAGGTGTCAAGGCAAGAGCCAGTCTGGAATTAGCACAGGAGTGCTCAGACATGGGATACTAGGCTGCAGTGAGAACTGGTGGTTTCATACAAATATCACAGGTATTTGTAAAATTATCAGAGACTTACAGAAACATTTATTACCAAAGGGCATACGGAATGAGACTGCACAGTAACTGTACCCAGCCACTACTTTTCAATGTTCTGACTTAATTCTGTGCTTTTTTCTCTTAAATTTTCTCATGCATTTTCTCATAAATGACTTTACAGGATTGGGTGGTTCAGAGGCAGGAAACACATCTCAGAATATTTGCTTTAGCATCCACTAATTGTAGATTTTCCCCAGTGATTTACTCTCTGATCCCTACTTAATAAAAAAAATGACAGAAGCCTGAGATTTTCTGTTCAAGGCAGGTTGGAGATGTCTCTGCCTCATAACTCCTTACCTGTATCCAGTTTATCTTCAGAGAAGAGGACCAGGAAGAGGTACCCTAGAGCACCCAGCTATCAGCCTCCTGGGACAGAATAAAGGAGCAGGCAGCACCTGGAGCCTGTGTGGTTCCCTCACACAGCTCTCAACCACAGAAGTGACCAGCCATGGGCATCCTAGTTGGACCTGGGCCTGGAATCACTTGAAATTTCTGCAGAAGCAGGAAAATTAAGCTGGGAATTCATCAGACCTTGCTTGCTCTGGTGTCACAACAACAATTACGATCTTATTTAATCTATTTTCCTCTGCTTCCTACTCAAATGTTTCATTGTCACAGGTGTTCCAATAACACAAATCTGGCAATCACATTCTGACTGGAATAAAATTGTTTTCCTCTCTTCACACCGCAGTGAATTAAAATCTTACTGAAGGATTAAAAAAATAATTTATTTGCTGTCACTTTCTTTGGGCAGTAAATATACTTTTTGTGCTACCTGATCCAAAATCAGCCCAGTATTAAACTGGTGCAAAAATTCTGCCTATAAGGATAAAGAATTTGTCAGTGCCAGCTTATAGCCTTCTACAAAAGGGGCCTTTTTCTCCTAAGAGGTTTATGCTCCTGAAAACTGAGCACACCATTTAGACCACAATCAAGAGCCTCTAAAAGAACTACTTAAGTTTGACAGCTTACACTCCTCTGGTAACTGGTGTTTATACTACTCCCTGAGAAGAAGGGAATCTATGGTGATTGCTGAAAAAGTGCCACCATTCATAGCACAAGGTATTTGTCTTGGGTTACAATGGAAGATGTAACCAAAAGCATGTCTGTTACTATCTGCTGAAACCGGTTGGGGAGGTGGTTTTTTCTCTTCTGTGACCCATTCCTTGTGGGGTGGGTGTGTTTGTCAATGGGCTGCTGTTAAAACCAGATGGGGCAGTGCTCTTTGTCTCTCCCAATACCCATCCTCCCTGCAGGGGATGTCTGCTGGTAATGGGCCATCAAGGCTCACTGCACAGCTGATACAATTCCATCATTCCACTGTGAGATGCTCCACCCAGGGGGAGGAACCAAGCATTCCCACCTGGATAAAACCTGACATTCAGAACACCAGGACAGCCTGTTTGCACTGGATTCCCAGAGGAAGACCAGACCCTTCCACAGGAACATCTCTGCTCCAAGAGAACCACATCTGTCACTCCAGGAGCACTTAATTGGACTGCTGCCAACACCCTGACCAACAGGGTGTCAGGTTGTATTCTGACTGTCAGTGTTTTGCTTTTTTTGTACTACTACACTTTTTATTTTTAATGCTCCTAGTAAAGATAGGTTATTCTTTATACCTTTGCCTGAAAGCCCCTTAATTTCAAAATTACAATAATTCGGAGGGAGGGGGTTCACATTCTCCATTCCAAGGGAAGCTCCAGCTTTTCCCTGGCAGACACCTGTCTTTCCAAACTAAGTATTCAGGGCTGAATGACCCACAGGTAGCAGGACTGATGGAGGGGACAACCAGGACATGTACCTCAGATGGCTTCTCTCCACATTAGCAAGTGCACAGAGATGTCCTGGAGACTACAGCATCACTGAGTGTTACTGGAGAGAGGATACATCTCAGACAATGTATGACTACCTCTAACCGTGAAATAAAAATAAAAGCTGAGGCTATTTGGGAATACAGCATACAGAAGCCACCAAGAAACAAGCATGGGGGGAAGAAAAATCCATAATCATAACCACAGATTTGATCATCAACCCAATCTTATTAAAAAATGATCTGTGTCACAAAGAAAACATGACAGCTGCACATAATGATGGAATACTTACCCTGGAGTCCTTTTCCAGACGAAGCTTGTGTTGAAGGCTGCGTCTTCTCCTGGCTTTAGCGAGACCATTGTGATAAAAAAAGTATCCAGATTCTAAAAAAGGGAGCTGAGGAAGAGAGAGAGGAAAAAAAAAAAATCATGGAGCTGTTGGTTGTTAATAAGGATGAAAGAAAACTTTTACCTGTGAAGTGATTCAGGAATCTACAACAAGACTTGTGAAAAGTGAGACCAAAGAGTCCAAACCACTTTTGAGAACGCCACTCCTAAGTTATTTTTGAAAATCCAGCAGCATTAAAGTTGTTTGCTACAGGTTTACAGTGCATAACTTCACTTGTATACACTTGGTACTCATTCCACCTTACATCTAAGGTCAACAGTGCCAATATTTCTGACAGGCACCCCAAATCCCAAGAGGAAGCATTCCCTATCTCCTGAAAAAGCCAGAACAAAAGAACAAAATCAACTGCAAAAGATTTGAAACTCCAGACAGCATCCCTGGAGATGAGAGAGAAAGACACCAAGAGAGCCTTACATAAATGCTTTGCTGAGCTGTTTGCAACATACTCAAACTGTTTGACACCATAAGTTGGAAGGCAGAAAGCAAAGAGATTTCCACTTTCAGAAAAATGTGATACTTGGAATTTCTTCTGAGCACCCCAAAATGCAACATAAAAAGCACATTAAGAAAACAGCTCAGTGTTAGGCGGGAACAGCATTCTGCATCTTTAATGTCCACAACATTTAAGGAGCAAGCAAACACCTCTGGAGGGTTTCCCATTATTAAATGCATTTCTCTCCTCAGGACTGGCAGAGAGCAACTGGAAGGCTTAGTAGACATTTAGCTTTTAGAAGGCTAAAAACCACAGTGTTAGGAGAACAGCATCCCACTTCCAGCACTTGATTAGGAAGCTCCCTTCAATCTCAAATGATTGGTTCTTTCTCCATTTGCACTTAATAGCGACATTCCAGTTGAACATTTAAATCTAAGCAAGTAACTGCACATTTTCAAATTAAACTTGTCCTGGTTAAAGTTGAAAAAAATGGTTGGGAAGTTATATGTTAATGCTGTGAATATTTCAACTTCAAATGTTGGACTACCCTGCATGTAAAATACCCTTTTAAAAGAGATATTCTAGAACAGCTATGGAACAGCCTGTTCCTCTCCTTTTTAATATCTATACTTCATGATAACATAAACATCTTAGCAGGAGTTCAGAGTTCTTTACTGAGATACCAAGGCTGATGTCTAGATAGAAAAAATGTTGAGACAACCTGGGCTGAATGCAGGTAGCAGCATCATGGTGCCATAAAACAGATTCTGTTCCTGTATACAGGTATATACAGTGCACAAATATAAATTACCTTCTATGAAATTATCTCCTTTTCAGTCAGAAGTGTACTATATCTGGTACACTTCCACAAACATATTTTACTATACATGGGAAGCAGTGTGACAATAGAAGATAGTGAATTGTGAGAGTTTAAAATCTGGTCATTCCAAAAATGAGTATAACAAGTTTGGGTTTTCTTTTTCTTCAAACATTTTTTAATGTTAATTGAAACATTTACTATCACTGAAATGAAAGCATTTAATTTTCATGTTAAAGGTCCATTCTGTATGATACATAAACATGGAATAACGAAAAAAAAACCCAAAGCATTCTGTTCTGATAGAAAGACCTCTTTTAAAGTGTTTATTAAAGGTCAAGGAGATTTCATCAAAATCATTATGGTTCCCTGGAGATGATTTGCATGGCTGACTGGAGAGCTTTTCTGGGCAAATAATCAGAATATTTAGCTTCAGCTCCACACACCTGTGAAAAATACAACAGCTGAGGCAGAAGGAGAAAGTAGGCTATGAAAGCTCACAGTAGAGGCCACAAAAGTCTCCTGCACTTTGTATATATCCTCAGAGTCAGAGCTCTCAAAGTTCAAATTCTGTCTGGGTAATTGTTTTAAAAAGGAGTTTTACATTTAAACTTGTACCTGACATCTTCTCCATCTGGGTGATCCAGAGTTTGGCACTCCAGGAAAAGACCCTTCCCCCCACATTGTTCTATGCCTCAAAAACATGCAGGCAGGAAAAAAAAATTCTAAATAGGCAGATTAGTTACATTTAGTTATTTGAAATCCATCCTGGTGTGCTATCCATTACCATCCTTTACTGTCCATGGCCCAATTAGTCATCTAATTCTCTCTGAGAAATCAGGCTACTTTTCTTCCTTTTATTCCAGTATCAACCATTAAAATCAAATCCAGCCAAATATTGATCTTGACGTTCTTCCATTAAGGATTAGTCTAAGAAATCTTGAAGATGTCTGGAAATACAGAACAGATATTTGCTGTTTATTTTCCATATAAGGTTAGTTTCTAGTACCTCTTAGCACAAAGCAGCATTGAATACAGTAATTTTTTAAAGCTAGTGTATTCAAGTTTGACTATGAGCAATAACAATCAGTACAACAATGACCAGATTTATGGACAGAGTCATGAATAAGGCTGACTAAGATTATTCCACTCTTTCCACAGTTATCCCAGTAATCTTTGAGGAACTCAGATATTTTATGGTTCACATGGTTTCTCACACCAGATCAATTAAACCTAGAGTGGGATACCCAGGAAGGCAGACCAGAGAGGCAACACCTGAAAGATTATGTGATCCAGCACTGTGGATTGTGAACAATGATATAGCAGAAACAAGTAATTTTAAGGAAGAACCTAAACTCTGAAGTGAATCCTTGAAATCAATGAACATACATGTGGGAGAAATCAGACACCAGGGAAAGGGCCTAAAATGCCAAGCCTTGATGAGGATTTTGTGCTGAGATCTGTGAATACCACAAGAAATGACTGAAATTTCCAATTCTCAGGGACTCCTGCTACCAGGCCAGTAACTTCTTGACCTCAACCAAATGGAGAACTCAGGTAGCTCACAGCAGGATTTACATTCCCACTTCTAGGAAGCCTCTTTTGATTTGGAGCTACAGCAAAAGAGCAACTAGTGAACTGAACAGTGCAAATAATGAAGGGAAATGAAAGCAGACCTCCTGTACATAAAGACTCCAAAGTGTCCTCAGCAGTACCTGCTCTGTAATGTTGTAGCTGTAAAGCTGGAATTGCTAGGGAGTAAAATTCCTATTCTGGCAACAGCAGGCTCAGCATGTACCACGGAACAATAATGCACTCAGCCTGGTGGCTCAGGTTCTTCTTGTAAGACAAAAGCAAAGCTTCCTGCCCTCAAAAAAAAATCAGCAATTAAGTAAGATAACTAATTAACGGAAAGCACTTTAACACTCAAGTGAGGAAGATTATTCAGAATTAGAAATGTGCCTACTTATTGCCTTGATGTATAAATATTGTCCATTACAAGGCAGGATTTTCAGAATCTCAGGAATTACAAGCACTTCATTACTTGCAATATTTGTATAAAAGTGCTGGTGAAAAATACATACAAGCAAAACCAGAATCACAAATACAAAACAGCAAGGAGAGCAAAACATTTTATATCCACCTGTCTCCTTCTATTCTTCATATTTGCAGCCTCCCTGTGGTTATTAATAACAATTTCTGAAGCAAAGATGAAATGTGTTTAACCCTTTTCCTGAAGGATGTAGACGAGAAAATAACTTTTAAAAATTCAGTGATCAACTAAATGCAGGAAAGAAAAACTTTTTCAATTGAAGAGGCTTAACTGAAAGCACAATAGACTTGATGATCTTAGAGTCTTTTCCAACCTTAACAGTCCCTGATTCTATGAAAAGGGGTAGGATGTACCTTTTGGTATAGAAAGAAGGAGGAAAAGTTTCATATTATCCACAGTTTTAGCACCAATACATCTGAGGCATCTTAGCTGAACAATAGCAGTAGCCTGAAATTGGTTGAGGTGAAAGCCTGAAAGCCCTAGTAGTTGAGGTGTAATTACTACTGAAATAAAAATTCATAGTTAAATTCATGGCTATCGTGAGATTTCAGCCTTTCTGCACTCCCTTACAGTCCTTCCCCAGCAGGAAAAGGGAGTGACTCTGTGCTGCCCCTGATGCCATTGCTGGGAAGAAGGGCTGTAAACACTCAGCTGTAATTCTCCCCTGCCAGGCCAGGCACTGCTCCTGAGAGAGGCCATTCCCTGGTAGTGAAAGGGAGAAAAAGACATTCCACAGCTGAGCCCTCAACTGCTCTGAGAAGGAAAAATCAGGTGTAAAGCAGTCTGTTCCTCAAGAGACTCCAGCTCTAGGATGGGGCAGCACACATGGTTCCCTCAGGGCTGATGGCTCCCATCCCATCTTGTCTATTTGACAGAGAAAATCAACCTGCCCTTCTTTCCTGGTCCTGCCTCAAACAATATGCACAGTGGCACCAGTTGCAGTTTTGCCTGTCACAAAGCAGAGGAAATCAATTATCAGCTGCAAAGCAGGCCAGAAATTTAAAGAAAAGCCACACAAAGACTAAAATCAGATACTGTTCCTCATTCTAAAACTGCAGCAACTTGGGCAGAGGTAACACTGAAAACAAGCACCAGCATCTCCTGACCAGAAAAGCCCATCTAGCAGAGGTGTTATGAAGCACCAATAAATTCTCAAGAAAATACCCAAGTCAAATAAAGCTGCCAGTGGCATCAATACTTTATCTGGCTCTCAGGGAGAGGTCCAGCATTCACAGCCTGGTTTTAAGAGGCAGTATATGATACAAAAATAAAGTTGAACATTGGTTCCAAGGCTTATCTTTAATATCAAATTTTACTGGCTCCTTATCTTTAACATTGCATTTTACTGCTCACTACAGTAAAGAGTGACTAGAGTTCTATCTACATACATTATGGTGCCCACAAAAAAGCTTAAGAACAGCCTAGAGTGCCCCCTCTTTTAATGGGAACTATCTCTGCCCAGCCTTCCCTTACTGCCTTTGACATCGTGCAGAATCCCCCCAGCACGCTGCTGGCTTCTATGCATCATTTCCAATGATTTCTCCCCAACACTGTAATATTCTAAAACCAGTTTGATTTAATCTTTTGTAAAGGTTCCTCTCCCAATTTACTAATGGGGACAACAGTCTGCAAAAAATTTCCTTTGAGCAAAATCATTCATAAATACAAGCAAATGGCAATTTACAGCAAATTATCACCTTCTTTGGTCAAACAAACACTGGTGCTAAAGGAAAAAAATATATACCCATCCCCAAAATGTAATATTTTTTCTTTTTTTGAAGAAGTATAACACAAAACATCTCTCCCCACAGAGTCCAAGCACTGCCCAAGCATCACTCCTGACTTTGAAAGGAACCATAAATCAGCACAGGTGAGTTCTTTCATCCCATTACTGCTCAGTAATTACATCAACAGAAAATACGACCTAAACTCAGTAAAAATAGATGTATTTGGAGCCTTCACAGGCCCCACAGGCCTCACACCTTCAGTTACCATTGTGAATGAAGCACAACAAAGTACCTCGCAGCAGAAATTAGAAACCTTTTCAGGCCAGTTTCACTGAATGCACTGAGGATGCTTATAAATATTCAGTATGAATTTTTGAACTCTCTTTCTATAATTTTCCCTTACCTCAATTAGCATTAGAAATCATTTTGCCTTTAAATACACAGATGGGAGCCAAGTCTGAAGTCAAAAGCACTCACTCACTTTAGGGATGGGGGCCATGTAAGAGTAGAGCCAGGTAGAAACACAGGCAGCCTCAGGCACCAGAATGACACAGAACAAAGCACAAACACGAAAGGATTAATTCGAACATTGGTAGAGCATGGTGAAACAGCACAGACGACTAAAGCTGCACCAGGGATCACCCAACACGAAATCCAGTCTGCTGTGTCCCCACGGCCCCAGGTAAGGATTTGACACTTTCTCATTTGTGTGCTATAATTACTCTGAAAGCTCAAAATAAGGATCTCGAGTGGAGCCAAGGTTCTGCACAAGCTCCAAACAGCCCCAAAGACTGGCACAGTCATGCCCAGGTCTGAGTGCTGTGATTCAGTGTTCCTGGCTCAGTTCTCACTGCACTCTTAACCAGCTGCCTCCACCAAAGGCTAATCTGCTCCTCTTGGCAAATCTGGCAGGTGGAGGTGTTACAACCCAAAAGGTACATTCCATATTAAAATATCATCAGATCACTCTTGTGAAATCAATTCATTAATACAAAGCGAAACATTCTCTTACAAATTAATTGATACATGCCCAGCTTAGACATTTTCTTGTGTTTTCAGCTCTGTTTCATATAAATATCCAACCATCTCTCCTGAAGGAATCATCAGCAGGTGGTGGTAGTAAGAAGGGATCAAGACAAGGTGGCCCTGTTATGATGTGTGTTATTATAAATAACACTATTCTGTTATTTAGAATAGTGGTTATCCTGCTGGTTATCCACAGCAACCCTGCTTAAAAACTTGTATTACATCCTCACAAGCCAGCAGATGTAATTTCCAATGGTTTCTGAAGGGTTTCCTCACCTCCACAACAAAATATCTTTTTCTCTAGAAACAGTGAAAAAAAAAGTGATGTCCAAACACTTTGTAGAATATATGCCTTTGGATTTCATTTTATCCAAAAGGATAAAACAAAGCCTTTTGCCTAGTCCCTCTTGCAGGCAGCAAGAACAAGGTTAAACAGTCTTCTCAAGAGCTGGACACGAGGTGTTTAACAAAAACCTGGAAGTAAATGAAAGAAACTGAACCAGTTGTGGACTGCTGTTACACTGACATGTCCAATCTGCCCACATGGAATTCATCTGAATGCCCTGTACAATTCATGGCAAAAGAGAAAGAGACCCTTGGAAAGCATGATTATCTCTCACTTATCTGAGGTGGCCATGTTAAAATACAATACAGAGCTCAGCTCTTTCACTCTGAAGTCTGTAAGAGAAGCACTGCTGTTCAGGTAGATCAATTCTGATGTTATTGTAATTCTATTGTCATTTTCTCATCAGTTTTGTTGTTACATTACCCCACTCAGTGCTTCCAAGCACTTACAAAACACTGCTCCATTGGTTTGGTTACAAGTTAGTGATATTTGGATTTGGATCTGCAATTGAATGAATCACACAGCCATAAGGTTTTACTGTATCTCTATCACTGTTAAGTTTGTCACTGAAGAGCTCCATCCTGCAAGCACATGAAGTCATAAAGTCATCAGTGAAAATACTCTGGACTTGCTGATAGTTTTATCAGTGAATTGGAGAAGCCATTTGACATTTTAAAAAATGGTTATTCTAGTTTATGGGGATGGATCTGTGCAGTTTAAAAGAGTTTTATCTGTTACTCCCCAGTAACTGTAAACACCATTATCAACTCTACCACATGCCCTGCTGAAAGCAGGATACTTCCCAGATTTCAAGGAGAATGTTGTTGCCTATACACCAGCCCGCAAATTGGACTGTCTGGGTTATTCCAGACTGTCATTACCTGGAGCAGGTGATGATTATTGCTTGGTTGACAAGCTGAGCAATCATCATTATGTCCTCTGACATAAATGTTGTGTGTGCAAGAAGAGCACCTCAGTCAAGCCCTGGGCACCAGAAAAAAAAAAAAAATTCTGGAGTTCAGCACCAAAAAAGTCACTGGGAGCATCTACCAATTGTGTTGTCATTTTTAGCAGCCACAAACAACCACTGGGAAAAGGAGACAACCTCTCCAATCATTCAGCTACACAACTCCGTAACAACCTCACAAACAACAGATAAACATACACATCATTTAGAATAATTAAGTAAAGATGATTTCATCAGAAGGTGAATCAATTAAATTTTCTTAAAGCAGGTATGTGTAACACAAAATGGGGGGGTTTTTTACAGAAATTGGGAGAATTTTACCATCCCATTAAAACAAAACAAAAATACCTCCACCTCCTAAAAAAAGGAACAACAACAACAAAAAAAAGGAAAATAAACACACACACAAACCTAAACAAACAAAAATTAGAAAAGAGGACAGAAATCAGACTCCAGACATTCTTCAGAGACAGTTGGTCAGTACTTGACCCAGTTAATTAACCATAACTCATTTAGTCTGAGGCAGTCAGTGCTGTAAGAATAAAGGATGGGGGGAAAGGGATGGTAATCCAGAAGCAGCTTTGCCAGTTCTACATTTTATTAATAAAGGTGAACAAAATTTTGGCTGTAAGTGCCTGCTTGCAGCAATGGAGCTCCTCAAGGTATCCTGTCACTTTTTGATGTTCTGCTGTGTTTTCAAAGCATCTCTCAAGATTCTGTGAAAGTTTCCACATCTCAAATGACCTTCTCTCCAAGATCATTCAACCCATGACCATTTCCTTTACTATTTCCCTCTCTGCTCTTGCTTCACATGGTAACAACTCTACTCTAGGACACCAGAACTAATCTCCAAAGATATGAGTTTCAGGATCTTCTAATATTGGGAGAATCTTGGCCAATTAAGAGCTGTAATATTCTTGTTTCAGTTGCCTCCCATGTAAAATGGCCTACTCTTATAAGTACCAGTTTAGTTATTTTATTGATTGATAGGATTCATATAATTAATGTTTGCACAGCACTATAGACTTTGATATGAAAATCTTGACTGTAAAATGCCAAGAGCCATTGCAAACATATATTAATGGGTATATCTACACATATAATACACCTGTGTGCAATCAGGCACCTCTTTAGCCACAAATATTTGTGAATTTTTGTAATATATATAAGCAATATAAGATGGCAATCTCTTCTTCCTATCCAGTGTATCTTCCTTAGAGAAAACTCATAAGAAACATTTTGATTCAATTAGAGTCTGCAAATTTAAATGGCCGTGGCATACTTCTGAGACAGATTAATATTGCTGACAGCAATTAGCAATGCTTACAAAAGGCCACTTTGCCTCGCTCCTGATTTACAACCCACCTTTTCTTTTAAGCATGTAACCAAACAGGTTGACTGGTATTGTCACACCAGCTCCAGAAACACAGGGATAAAAAGCCATGAGTTAAGGTTTGCCACTTAAAAAACAACATTTAGATGCAGTGTGCCCCAGACACAAATTACCAGTACTTAAAACCTCATGGATGAAAAAGGGCCAAGACACTGCTAAACACTGAGATCCTGAATTTCAGTAAGGCACCTCAGCATTATTTTTAAGTCTACACCTGACAAAGTGGCTACATAAACATCTGTGCAAGTGCTCAGCCCGTGCAGCACCTAAAAGCAGAGCCAGGAACTCAAGCCTGAAGGAAGCAGAGCTGTAAGAGCAACTCAGAGCAAAATTAGTTGGTTACTGACAAGAGCTACTCAAGAAGGCACAGAAGACGTGAATTACTCTAATGCAAAGGTGCTCTTACCGACACTTTCTGAAGATCTGACCTCTCCTGCAATTCCAAACCTTTACTATTTCTTTTTTACTCCCTGTCTGTTTAATGCTAGGCTGCCAGGCAGGAGCTGATAGACAGAAAGTGCTTCACAGAGAGGTTTCTGTTATTACACCACACTGAAAAAGCCTTCCAGTTGCCAGAGAAGCAGTCAGTTCCTCGAGAAAAATATCTGCTTTATGGGGGAGAAGCTGATGAGTAACAATTAGAAACAAAACTGTGACATTAAAGGACAGAATGACAGGAGGGTCACAGCTGTTTCTTCTTTTTTTTTTACATAAGGCAGTAGGATTGAGAAGAGCAGGAGAAGAAAGCTCCAAGAGAAACATTTTCAGCAGAGCCAAGAAAAAGAGAACATTTTGGAACACTTCTGTTTCCCTTATTTTTGTGGAGTTTCTTGCTTCTGCTTAGAGGAAGTCCCAGGCATTAATGCTCACTATTACAAGATCAGGTCAAAGGCAAATCCTTTACTCACGCCACCACAACCTGGAGAGAGCTCCTGTTGGCTCTTGACACAACAGCACAATGGTCACTCCAAAACAAGCAGCAACTGCTCTGAGTGGGGTCAAGGGCTCTGCGGTAGATGGAAGAAATAACTTAAACCTAGCAATAATGATGAGAAAGGAAAGCAAACAGCAACACCACCTCTTGGCCTTCCTCCCAGGACCTCCCTCACTGACCTTTCAGGCATCTATGAAAAAAGTCTGCCAATTAACAAATGATGGGAGTTTATTGCTGGCAGAAATTGTTTTCAGTCCAGCATGTGCTTATGTTATCTTGCTCCTATGACATTAGTCAAGCAAGGAAAATGTAGAGTTTTAATTAATCACTCAGCATTTCAGCCTTTAGAGCTGAAAAACTGGTTTCTCTAGCAAGGTATAATACATTTAACACTAATAATATATGTTCAGTTAGAAGGGGAAAAAAGAGATTTTATAGAATCACACTGATTTAATCTCCATCAAAAGAAAAGAGAGAAAGATCCTCTTGCTTTGCTGACGTGGTTCTATTCTGAACTACATCTTAATTGCAGGAGAAATGGAATGGTTTATACAGTTAAGAGATGAAAAGTACATTTGCCTGTGAGGTTTGAATGGCAATATAAAAATTAAAAGGTGGAAATGCTGCCAAGGTGACGATGTCCTAATCCATGACCATCATTCCATCACTGTTAGCAGCCAATTCTTCCAAATCTGCAAATGTGTTCCAATTCTGATTTTTAATACTTCACCCAAATTCTGAACTGACAGCTCCACCTTACAACTGGCTCAAAATAACTTCTAAATAGCTAAATTCAGTTGAAACACAGTTCTAAAATTAATTGATACAGGGAAGAATAAAGCCCCCACGGGACTGATGGGAATGCAACAGTCATGGCTATAGCTAATTCACTATATCTTGGCTGCAGCTAAAAGCCTTAAAAAGAAGCTTTTGCTGCACTTGGTGTTGCACAGTAGGTGACAGCTACAGTACTCACCCACAGAGCAGATTTCAGAATCACACTCCTCCGTTTCACTGGCTTTTCATACAGAATGAGTAGGTAGAAAGAAGGATCCTCTGTCATCAGGAAAGGGGAGGCTCTATTCCACCTCTTTTACTACCCACACAAGGAAGAGATTTACCTCTCTGGCTCTAGTTTGGTATCCAAGAACCATCTGAAACAGCAAATTTCTCTACTTAATAATAATATTCAAATATATATTTGCTGGGTTTCAGGTTTTCACAGATTGGTTCTTTGGAGAAAGCCACTCTGACATATTACCATCTTATTTATCAATAGTGTAGTTCAGTGTGAGGACACATTTGCCAACTGGTTTGATGTAAACACTGAGGTCACTATTTCCATTGGCTTTCTGTAGACAAAGTAGTCAAGAATGTAACATTTCCACAGAAGTTTTGTTTGGGAAGGTGGGTAATACAGGACAACATCCCAGTTCTCTCCTTGTGAAAGAGCTATCACTACCCAATTTATTTCTTTATAACCACGATGTATAAATGGAGAGAGGGGCCAAGCTCACAATTTCTTTTTTTAAGTCCAACTTACTGCTACTTGCTGAACACAGTCAGCATTCAGCTGAGGTACACTGTCGAGCTACTGCCATAAATCCATGACCAAATTGTATTTCACACTGCATGACAAACTGCATGTCATGGCCACTCAGAATTTCACAGGGTACACCCTGAATTCAGCTCTCCCTGGGACCGTGCTTCCTGTCACAAAACACGGCCTGAGCCTGCTGAGCTGAAATTAAATCTCCATCTCTGTAGCATAGGGTTTGCTTTTTCAATGAACTTGTGGGAGTTAAAGGCAGAGCCTTGCCTTGATTTACAAGAGCAACACACTAGACTTTGACAAATTCTTGAGCAGTTCAGCTTCCCCCTGCCAGAGGCCATGGATGGATGGGAAGTGTTGGGCTGCTCACTGCAATATTTATAACCGCAGCAGCATCCTGTAGAGACCTGACCCATTTAATTATCTGAAAAAGTTGGGGGAAAAAAAAAAGAAAAAGAAGAACAGGGTTTCTGATGATTAGAGTAACACTGCAGGACAAAGGTAAATTTCACATCTATTAACAGCACTGGATTTGCTACTACTGTTCAGACAGAAGCTACCCACCCATTCTGCAGACTGGAACTGCTCAGAAGGGTTTTCCAGCTATAATACTTTAATAAGAACTGGCAGAATTTATCATTCATTTTAACAATTTGGCCTGATTTCCAGCTCACAGAATTTCTCATGAGCATGGACACTTCTCAGAACTTACTAACGGAAACTGTCTACCAGATAAATTCTATCTATGTTTTGGCTACTACTTTGCAACTGCTTTATTACAAGCATTTGAAACTTGAGTTGCATGAATCAATTTTAATTGAACAGCTCCACAGTTGGATAAGATTAAGGGTCACATGCAAACTTCTACTTAGCTACATTAAGCAGTTATTATTACCAGCATAACTATTCCAGGAAGTCTAGAAGCTCTTATGTTGTTATTGCTTTTGCTTGGTTTTGTTTGTTTATTTTTTTAGAAATTAACATGGTCTTACCGTTAAAAGCTTCAGTGGAAATCAAATTTCTGCTCATATTGACTTGGACTGAGTTAAACACGTCAATACTCCTACACTGATAGTAGCAGCACTGCAATTGGGTTTGTTTCCCCATTTTAACCACATCAGTATTGTTACAGCAGTAAAAGTTTTCCTAAGAGTTGGTGGAGTCTTATATCTTGTCATCTGTCATGTTTTGGGAAGAACATGGAAGGCTATTTTTCACCTTCACACAACAGTTGGATTTTCAAAAAAATAACACAAATTCAAACACCCCTGTCCTTCTCTGAAGAAGCCAAGTAGCAGATTGAGTCTCTGGGACCCATTTGCCTGCTAAGAATCAAACGCCAAGGATGCCACAGGAAGGAAGCATTTCAAGAGGGGAGTGAAGTGACAAGTTCTTTCAGTCTAGGATTTCAATCTGGATTTGAACTCCTAAACTACAAACAAACTGCCCTCCCCTCATTTGCAGCACCCTAAACCACCTGGGTCTGGTTAGGTATGACAGTGGCATCTGTCCATCTGGCCTGAGTCTTCAAAGCAGGGGACTCTTGCAATAAACAGTGATCCTTCTGCTGCACAGCTCGGCAGAGGAAGGTCGGGGGACAGATTCAATTCTGGGCATGTTAACAGCTACAGATGTCCAAACAATATGGAATAAATAAAATTATAAATGCAGGCAGCTTTATAAACAGCCAGAACTCCACGCTTCTCTGTTTACTGAGCTGTAGATCAGGAAACAACAACAACAAAAAAAAATCTGTAAAGGTAAGGTTTAATCTGCATGTTTTGCCAAGAAACAACTCCACCACATATTCAAAACAGTAATGAAGCAATTACAGTGGGGATCTACAATAGAGGAGGCTGACCTTCTTGTTTTACACTCAAACAAATGTAAAATCTGACAAAGTAATTATTTCATAGCTCAAACATACTCACACTCAGCACCAGCAAACAGTCTGAGTCTCTGGTAGGGAAGGAGCTTTACAGAACCTGGGTTAGGGATGTGCTTGAGCCTGTGGTTTACAGATCTTCTTGATAATTTACAGCTTTCATGTACATAATTGATTACATTTAAGTTACAGGGATTTTCTGTTTGTTTGTTTGTTCCAAGTTAGCCAGTGTTTGCTCCTGGAGCTGTTTATGGATCCAAGGCAGAACACAAAGTATATTAAAAAAAAAAAAAAAAAGGCAAGGCAAACACCTATTTTCCAGATTCAGAGATTGATCTGCACAGGAGGGCATTTTAAGATTTTAGTATGTGCATCCCCTAAATGGATGAAATGTTCAGGATCCCTGACAGAAATCCCAGCAAAGCACTCCCAAGGCTGCAAACTCAATATTCTGCCTCTTGGTCTGCCTTCTACACCACATCAACTCCCACCTCACAGACTCCCTGCCCAAATGCAGAGAAGTGGGTTGCTGTAGAAAGAAACATGGCTTCTTTATCTGTTAACTTTTGATTTTGGTAAGTCTGTATTTATGCAATGTAAAGAAAAAACAACTCAAGAAAACCTGAATGCTCACAGTGTTTCATCAAGAAATAACTGGTTGGTTTCACAAAGCCTGGTCCTCAACCAGCAGCCTCCTAAGCACAAAAAAAAAAAAAAAAAAAAAAAAAAAAAAAGAAAAAAAAAAGCAAAAGAAGTCACAGCTGTGAAAGGTACACTGAGTTTTGCAAGATTGAGAGGGATAAGGGATCAGGTGATACATCAAAGAAAAAACAGACCAGCTTTAGGCAACATAAATGTAAAATTCTTCATGTTTGCAAATCCATGTTTGGTTCGTATTTTAAAATCTGTGGCCTCTGAATGCTAATTGTTTAAAATCCTTCACCTCAATTCTACTAGAAGCAGAATATTTAGCCTTTTAGTTACGGTGGCATTTTGTGGATTGTCTCAGTCTTGCTGTTGCTGATGAAATGGAAAGATGCTCAAACTCTGATCTCCAAATAGAAGACCTTTCTAAATGCATCTTCCAACTCTCCTTGTTAGATATTAATTGAGAATTGCAAGGCAAGGTCAGAAAGCAGCTTTTTTCAGCCTGCATTAAGAAATATATTCTGGTGGCAACCATGCCAAGAGGCAAATAAATCAAATGGGGGGGAAAAAACCCAATCAAAACCAAAAACTTGTTCTTTTTGCAGTTCTTACAATATTAGGGGGGCATGCTAACAACTCCTGAATGCTTAAAGATGGTAAGACTAACCATTTTAAGAAAAAAAACAAATGTTTTACCGCAGCATCTGTTTCACCAGAAATACACAGAATCAATGGATTGAAAAATTGCAAATATGAAAAATAAAAATCAAAGAGCACAATCAGCATTACTAAGATGCCTGTATTCAGGATTAATTCAAGGAAAATTAAAGAGAAACCGATGACTGTTTTTGACTCGTTAGGCTCTTAGACCTAAACAAAAGCACCTGTTTATGTAAGCACCAAGCCCTTCTTAATCAATTCATCAAACACTGAATTCAAAGCACATATTTTAGCCCACCTGACGTCTTGTAGTAGTTTCAGAAAGATGGTAGGAAGCATGGCCAAAGAATCAATTAGAAAGCACATCATGCAGTCCATGACATTAATCTTGGAAAACTTGCTTTCTCATGCATTTCCACAGAAATCTGCTGGTAAGTAAATGTAATATGCACTTGCTCAGAGATTGCTTGTTGTTGGGGAAAAAAACCACGTGCACTAAAAATACATAATTTAAAAACCAGCTCCCGTAAAGCCATGTTAAAAGAGATCTGTGATACCCTGACAGGCATAAAAGAAATCTTTCTCATGCACATCTTAAATTCACACACAATAAAAAAATGAGGAATCTGCTCCTGTGTTCCTACTGGGAAAGTCCCTGCACTGAAATAAAGGTGATTATTTTCAGACCTTGGCTCTTCTCCAATAAGGGTAAAGTTAACCGGATTTGTTTTAAGTAAATAACTCAATATATCATCCAAAGAGCATGTGTCATTGAAGTACCTAAAATATCACTTCTCCTTGTGATGTCATTTGGGTGGGGAGAGGAGATGCTGGTGTTTTTTGAATATTTCATTAGACAGCATATCTACACATAGCACTTTCCCTCGAGAGTTTCCCACCAACAAGAGCTCTGTGCTCCTCTACACACGGCCACGTTCAACTCCCTGCGCTGCCGATATCGCCATGAAAGCTGAGTCTGCAGACTGAGAGCTGCCAGACAAGCCTGATGACAGCAAAAACACAGAGGAGACTCTTCAGCAGCTCTCAAGAGCCACTGGCATCAACGCCACGAGATTCTGTGAGCGGCCAATTATCACAACCCAAACTCCATTAAGAACAGAGATCGCTACCAACCTCTCACGGATTATCCCCCAACACATCCAGCAAAGTGGGAAACCCTACCAACTTTTCCTCCTCCCTAAAATTACTGCCTTGCAGAAAGCAGGGTGCTGTTTCCTCTTACAGCTGGAGAGGAGGATTGGGATAATATAACCCAGAAACCTTGAGACAGGATGTGCTGAGTACACGACCCACTGCAACCACCTGCTGCCCCGTGCCCTGAGCACACACACACATCACACCACGGATCTGCTGGGCTTCATTCCTAGAGACACCCGTGTCCACAGCCCCTCCCGTGGCCTGTCCTGGAAAGCAGATGCTCTCCTCTCTTGCACACCCGAGGGAATTCCCTCCAGCTCTCTCCTCAGATGAGCTACAAGGCTGATCTCCATGAAGAAGCTGTACATCTCCTAATGGCACTGAGGCATCCTGGGGAGAAGCATGGTAGAGGATTCTAACAGCCCAGAAGCTGCATTTCTCCATCCTACAAAATTCCCCTCTCTCTCTCTCTGTCTCTTCCACACTTGGACCACAGGATCATTTGAAAGCATCTAGCAAAACTCCTAAGAAATTGAGCTATGCAGGAACCTCCTACCACAAGGCCTTATTATCAGTCAGAAAACCTCAGGATAGGAGGAAGGGAGCACAATCAGGAACAGACAAGAGGAAAACTGTTGACATAAAAGCTGTATCTAAATCTCATATAACAAAACCTAATCCCCACAATGAATCATTTCCCAAATGTATCAGCAGCCCAGCACTATCACGACAAGGCTGTGAGCCTAAAACAAAAGCATCTTATCAGAGCAGGAATTTGCTGTGGTCACAGCAACAATGATCTTGTCCTCATTTCTCTAACAAGCTCCCACTGGAGTTGAAACGAGGAAACCTGGGGGAGGGAGTCTCACTTGACATGCTCTTTTAATTTTTATTTTTAAGTCGAGGTTTAAAGCTTTCACTCATTCAAGTTCAGGGTGCTATTATCATTCATTTCCTTGGATGTAGGACCAGGCTGTCATTGCATAACTGCCAGGAAAAGAAAAAAAACAAAACAAAACAAAAAAACCCAAAACAAACAAACAAGCAGCAGCGAAAGTAACAACCTGCTCTCCTTTCGCACTCCTCCAAGCAAGTCAGCAAGGAATTGTTATCGACCAGGGCACTCTATCAGCCTCCCCTCTTTTCACCCCAGGTCTTACTGTACCCTAAGACATTTAAAGGTCTAATTATTATTTGAATGGGAAGGATTTAGCAGAGGTGGACACTCCAGGAGCCAGGAGGGGAACTGCCACTCTGGCTACGTTTGATTTCCTAGGACCTCAGGAGCGAAAACAACCTCCAATGGCACTTGAAGTTTCCCAACTCACATTCATTAGTGAAAAGCACTCATTGCTTATCATGGGGTCATCCTATTTCTCTGCGAGAATGATAGGGAGATTAAGAATCTCAGCATCACAACCAGGATCACAAACCTGAGTGTCAAAACCCCAATGAAATCCTTTATTTAAACTGTGTGCAGGTTTCTCCATGGAGATGAGGCTTTCATTTTTTCGTGGGTGCTCCGAGCCGGTACGGTCGCGCTCAGAGGAAGCCCGAGCAGGCAGCCCCAGCCTCGCAGGATGGGAGCTCCTCCATGGCAGGATGTTTACATAGTAAGTCAAAAGGCACCGAGTTACCATGTGGGAAACTCCGCTCTCCCTCCAGCCCGAGATAACCACCCTGCTGGGCCAACGCCGAGCAGCACACGCGATGGCTCTCGGCACCGCTATTCCTCCAAGCCCCTCGGGAAGCGGGGATTACCGCGGGCACAGCGGGACGCACCGTCCCTTCCCTTCCTTTCCCGCAGGTGAGGGCGGGCAGAACCGCGCCGGGGCCACCCCCGCGTCGCCGGCGATGCCCGCGGAGAGCGGCCCGAGCCCAGCGCCAAGGGCACCGCAGCGCTGCCGCCCTGCGCGGGGGGCTTACCTTGCGCACCCCGCCGAAGCCGTGCTCCGC
>VWYP01016382.1:73606-129520 GCA_013400435.1 Pycnonotus jocosus
TACTTTGCTACCTGATCAGATTTCAGAAAGTGAGAACTTGTTTTCCATCACAACCACACTGGATTCAAGGCAGGGGGGGGGCTTTCAAGAGACTGCTCAATAATTTTTAGTTCTTTGAAATCTTTATCTCTCAATAAGATAAGATCTCAATAAGATGGGAGCAGAGCTTCATCAGTGACTAAAAGGAAATAAAAGGTCTGGTTTCTGAGACAGCTTTGCCTTTGTAAGCATATCTTACACACTATATATGATAAGACACTGGTCTTGGCAGAGTCATAGATCCCTATTTTTTTAAAATGAAAGAGAGAACATCTGACTCCCCAAATGTGCATTGCTGTTTTGCCTTAAGGCTTCTTTTTGGCAGGTTCTTTTAGCCATACCCTGTTGAGGTTACTCTCTGGAGCCATCTCTTTGGAAGATGGTGATACCTTCCACGAAGAAATTAAGCAGAAGAATCACCAACATCATGAAGGGCATCACAAGACAAAAATAGTCTCAGTGGGAAATATATCAATTCTGAATTCTTATGGAAGTGCATAATGTAGAACATTATTTAGTCCTAATAATTATTAGCCCTAGTAATTTTTCGTTGTTAAAGGATCACAGTAATGCATTGTGGATATTGAATACCTGTTTGTATGACCAAAAAATACAAAAATGGAAAGGAATTTGGAAATTAAAAAAAAAGGAGACAACCAGAAAAAAATGAACACTGGAAAAGGAAAGCCGGCAATGTTCTATTTCCTATGCAACTATCATGGATCTTATCAAATCATTGTATCTTCATATAGACTCCTCTGTGTGATCACTGCCAAAATGTGGGACAATGTCTGTCCTTATGTTGAATTGATATGGGCTGAACAACACTGAAAAAAGGATTATTATTTTTTTTTTTTAATAAGGAACAGATGGTCACCTTATCCAAGCAGGTGTTGTGGGGGAAAAATGATTCACAATCAGGCATCAAAGGCTAAAAATGGTCAAATTCAGATGCACACCCTCCTGCTAAGTTGTGGTATCAGCATCCAGCCACTGACTGATATAAGACAGGAGAAGAGGAGTGAGGTGAGAAGGCTCCTCCTGGTCAGCTCTCCCTGCTGCTCTCAGTGAGATATGAGCCATAATTGCAAAGCCAAGCTGGTGCTGAGCAAGTCCTCCAACTGTACATCAAGGTGACTTCTGATGTCTGAGTTTAACGCTAACAAGTGGAATTGCCAAAAAGGTAAAGAGATTAAAAGACGTGCAGCCTGAAAAAAAATAAAATTTATTTCTTTCAGGAGATTTAATTTTAGCACTAGGTGGCATTGCTCTAAATCTTTCAGTGCCTTTTTACTGTGTGGATAATAGTCTTAACAGCTGGTGAAATACACAGGCTTCACTGAGGTGGCACCAGCCATGCTGCCCAAAATGTGCACGACATGTCAGGCAATCTATACAATGAGAGATTTTGTTCTGACTTTGGTCTCAACTCTTCTGTTTACTGCTGCAGAAATAAACACAGTCAATAACCAGATGTTCAGCTTCTCCAGATGAAAGACTCAGCCTAGCTCAAAGCTTTTCTAAAACAGCGCTAGAACACTCTGGTGTTCCTCCCCTTCACAGTCACCCTCAAAAATCTTTCTACCAGGGACAGCACAGTGGGTTATAGCTCATCTTCAGGTGGTACACAACAGCTGTAAGACCAGGGCATTTTATCAATTCACTGCACTACTGGTTTGACTCGTTGACCTGTGGAATTTAAAAAAATTTTTTTAAAGTTGTTTTCTTTTTTTTAACTAAAAAAATGGGAAAGCCATTAATGAAAAATCCAGCAGCATAAGAGGAGTAAAAAGCATGGATCTCTAAATATGAATAAAGTTTTCAGGAGCATGAAACTTCTTATACAAGCCTTCAAACCTCCATTTTTAAAGAACCTTAGCAAAATGTGCCCCTAATTCAATTTTGAAAACTCCTGAAATCTTGTTCTGACTTAACCAACCAAATCTTAGGTGCTGTATCTGAGGCTTATGAGCCAATGTACAGCAGTACCATATCCCAAGGGGGGTTTAAAGCTCCAAGGAGATAAAATTTAACCAAGTCCAGAAATGCAGTGCTGTAGTCCCGTAGCCTGTAACCACCTAAAGCATAGACTGAGTAAAGAGACTGGTTATGCACTTCATATTCAGGAGTGACTGGATGAAAAATAAAGCAGGGTCTTGGAAAAATGATTAGAGCCTAGAACTCCTCACTCTCAGCTGGAGACCTCAGGCACCAGATAAATCATGATTCGTCCAGTTTTACCTTTTCAAGAGGACAAGTGAGGATATTCAGCCCCTCACACAAGAAATTCATGCATGTTTTCTATCTTCATCACCTCATCTTCAGTGTTTTTTATAGATTTTCTCTTCCTTTCCAAGACAAACCCTTTAATAAAATGGACTCTGAGGCCTAGGTGACACTGTCTGCTTTGCTGATTTGACAGGGTGATTTGTAATTGCCACTGATTCACAACAAATCAATTCAATTAAATCAGCAGCAATGACCCTCCCCATTTTCCTGAGCTAAATCAAGAAGTCAGAACAGCACTGTGACCAGTGAAGCTTCTGCTTAACAGATTTTATCCTGGAAATGAGGTGATTAGCAGCACTGAACATCACTGAGGTTTTTTAGCAGAAATACATTCCATTTTCTTTTAAACAATTTCAGGGCAAAGACAGAGTGTTGCTCAGTAAAGGAAAACAAGACAGTCAAACAAAAAGTAGCTATTTTCACTTTCAATATTTTATGGAGTTAATTTCCAAAAGTGAAAGAATTTATGTAAAAGAACTTCTACCTCCTTTACATTCTACCTCATGTGCCCTCTCATGCCAACAAGCAACTGCAGCTCTGAGGAGCGAGACACAGCCTCACAGAAATGGGGTCAAGGAGTCTTTCGCCACTGTCCCATCCCATACAGCCTGAGCTTCATTCACCAGGTTCTCCAACAATTGCCTCGAGTCTTTGTAACTGGGCAGGTGGAACCATTCAATCACATTGATAACACTCATCCCTCCAAAGCACTTGAGCTCTGGGGATAAAAGCAGCTTAGAGCTGATGGTAATTATTGTCTTTATTCTGCAAAAGCCTTGAATACATATTGGGATTAAAAGAAAAAAGAATAAATATTTCAGCTCTTTAACTGAATCAGTTTAGATAAAAATCAGTGAACTTCCCTTATTGTGGCTTTCATGAAAATGTGTTTAAATCAGTTTCTGAAGCCTTTAGAAGGAGTAGGAAGAACCGTGTGCTGTGCTGTCAGCTCGAGGTGCATGGCACATGCCAGTGTGCTCCTTGCCTGAGAAATACCTCCATGTCCTGATAGAACTCTCCTCCTTCTCTCCCTTCTTTACTGCAAAAATTCCCTTCATAGGTACAGCTGGGACACAGCCCCTCCTTCATAAAGGGTAAAGGGGTTTATTTGTTTGGGGATGGGTTTTTTTGTTTTTCACTTTTCACTTCCATCCAATCACACAAATGACAGCCACCATGAGATTAACATCTCATTTTCATTCCTGCTACCTTGCAAGTACCATTTCTTCCTGAAGTAGCCCAGTGCAGATGGACCATTCATTTGTTCATACCTTGAAAATCACACACTTTGAATCACTGTGGTTAAGGGGGGACTATCACAGCTTGGCAGTGCTGTATAGACATGGGTTAAGTGTACCCATTATACCATTGGGGAACAATTAAGCAGTCTGTTAATAATCTTAAAACTAAACACTGTTTGCTAGTAATATATTCGTCATCTTAATAAAAGTATCCACATATCCATGATAAATGGATAAATGATGGTCCTGACAAGAGGGTTTTAAAAAGAAAACCTATGTGGCGGTTGCATACCCTCAAAGGGAAGTGGTTAAACACAGAATTCGGAATTCAGAGACTGAATTCCCTCAATTCCAGTGTGCCATTCACCTGCATAATGGGGACATATATATAAATTAGGGACATCTGATTTAATCAGGCACCCAGTATTGAAACACTTGCATTGAAGTTTATGAGGAAACACAAAGGGCCACAGTGGTTCTCTCCAGAAGCAACTAACTGGAGTCTACAAGGATTCTAAATTTTTTTGGCAGAGAAACAATCTTTTCCTTCTCAAGAACAGAGTGTTCTTATTTAACCTTGGCTTCTCCAGCTGCCTGTTTGAGGTCTGGCATTTCTCTTCTCAGGAAGTGATTCTCTTTGTTTCAGTAGCATCCCTCATGAGAGTCTCAACAGGGCTGAGCACTGAAAGGAAAGGTCACCAGGAAATCAAAGCCAGGAGTGGGCTGGGAGCTGTTGTGAGTGCCAGGCTACAGGCACATGGGCTTATTGCAGCTTTCTTGACCTCCAAGGATTTGGCTGAGATGTCAGATCTGAATTTCTTTTATTGAATGTACAAAAGGGAAGTCAAGCAAATGCTAGGAGGGAAAAATGACTTCTGGAAAGAAGGCATAAAAATCATATGAACTACTCACACGTGTCTAAAGGAAATTATATCAAAAAATCAGTGTGTGCTGCAAGGTTAAAGAGCATCTGAAATTTGAAGTATTTATTAGCTGTTTTTCTGCTGATAGTCATTGGTAATTGTTAGTTAGCTAACATTTCTGACAAAAACAAGCTTCCTCTGTAGTCAAGAATTTAATTAGTTGCACTGGGAATATTTGGAATAACATAAATAATTCTGGTCACTCAGATTCAAGAAAGATTGAGATTGCTGCAGGTATTAAAAAATCCAAAACAATTAAGACAGTCATAGGAACCAAGAGTCAGCCCAAACATTGCAAAGTCCAGCTGGGTTTTTTCCATCAACCCAATCAGAAGGGATAAGGCTGCTGTGAAAAACACAGTCAGAGAATCACACACCTGAGGGAAAGCACTGACAAAGAAGGGGCATATTATTGTTACAAAAACACATCCTTCTGGCAGGATAACACCTGTACCTTTTGTACCTAACTTTACCAGTCCTGGCTAATCAAACCAAGGACAGCTGAGGGCAAAAATCCAAAAATATATGGCAAGACTATCTTGACCTGACCTTCTCTATAAAACAGTTTGGGAGACCTTGATCCAAACATGAAAACTCAGGTTCCAGTTGTACCTTGAGGGTCTCTTTGGGAAAAGATGGAGGTGTCAGACTCCCCAAAGAAGAAACTGAGCTGCAGCTCCCCTTCTGAACTGCCTGTGATCAGTCAGGATCCATGTGCTGGTTGTCTCCTTTCTCAGAGCCCAGGGGTGCCTGGAATGGTTTTCAGGGCTCAAGAAGCTTCAGCCCTGCTCCCATTTGGATGTGGCAAGAGTAATTACACCCTACCAGCTGGCCCCTGCATGCTGCCCAGGGAAATGAAGAGATGGAATTAATTAAGAAAAAGTGGCAAAGGTGCCTGAAGAAAGAATGTATGAGACTGAGGGAAAGGAAAAGTGAGGAGAGAAGGCAATGGGAATGCAGAAGAAAATGAAGGAGGCAAAGAAGTGAAAGACTGATAAACCAATGAAAACTTAGAAAAGAAAAATGTTTGGAAAGAGACACATAGGGGAGAGATGGGGCCAAAATATGTGCAAAGCACATGTGAAAAAGCCACTGTGAGAAACTGCTATGAGAGGTTTAAAAACTGAGCAAACGTGTGAACAAGATGCATTTTTCTGTCATGGCAAACAAGAAGCCTCCTGTTTGCCTCCTTCCAGGCACTTTCCCTGAGATAGTTTCCCTTTCTGGTGCAGCTGCCCAGCGTTCATCTCCTTATGAACATCTAAGAGTGTGCATCTCTTTATGCATTGATTCTAATATTTGACAGAGTACCTTGCACAGCATCTAACACCAGCCCTAAATCATCAGCTCATTCAGTCTCTGTACATCTGTAAGGGCTGGGAGGCAGCACCTTTTCAGCACAGCATCATCACAGTGTGCCCCCAAGACTCTGCAAACAAATCCAACTGGTGAACAGTTATTAATTCATCATACAGTTCCCTAGAGCCACAGTAAGGTTCAATCCATGTGGGAACCCAGGGCATCTCTTTGGCTGCCCTGGAAGCTTGGAAGACCCTGACCAAACAGTCTGGGAACTGAACAAGAAGGATTGACCCCAGTACAGGGTGGTTACAGCCCTGTCCAAGGGGTGAACAGGGGGGTTTTGCCTCTGTCCATGGGGGTCACAGACCATGGCACTAAGCAGAGATGAATTACAAATCTCAAGAGTGTGAAACACAGTAGTTTAGCTTATCACAGGGTGAGAAATTTGTAGTTTTAGGTTTTTGTGATATAAGTAGATGGAGACAAGTTGGAGATTTTGGGGTGGTTCCTAAGGTTTTTCTTCTTCTTCTTCACCTCCATTTTCTGCTGTGACGTTGGCACAATGTGGCTTGGGGATATTGGGCCAAGTGGGTATGGTCTGTTTGATGTGGATGGTGGACATTGGTAGGAAATGGTAAACAATATGTTTGTAATAATCTGTATTTAAGACACAACCTTTCAGGGGACTGGGAGTTCCCTAATGGCCGGTGATCAGAACAGTCCTCGCTGAGGACGGAGCAAACTGTGAGATAAGAGAAAGAATAATCACCATAATAGACCTTGAAAAAGCAGAAGCTTGAAGCCTCAGTCTCTTTCTTGCATCTGCCCTGAAGCATCCAGGAGGGCAAAAAGACTCTGACCACCTGAATATCGAAAGTCGTAGTCCGATAAATCCACCTCCTGGATTCACCACACAAATTCCTGAGAGGTCACTTGAATTACATTCGGTCTTTGCTGGAATATGAAAACGTTGAGGTGTGAAATGCCTCCATCCCTTCACATAAAACGAAATTACTTCATTCCCAGAAAAGGAAAGGTGCTGCTTCAGCTCCATCAGACAAACACAACTTCTGCTGAAGTCAACAGAAATGCCACTGAGGCAGTGGAGGCAGAACAGATTGCAACTCTGCACTGTTTTTATTTGGTGGTAGTCGTCTCAGACATGCAGACTGTGCCCCAGAGTGTGCTTGCACACAGTCCTGGCTGCTTCTGTGAACAGAATCTGGCAGTAGCTGTCTTAGGTATAAAGCTGCAAATTTACTATTCATAAGCTTTCAACACTTATTTGCTTCTGCCTTCCAAAAGTTGCCGCAAAAAGCAGAGAGAAACTACACCTTCTTTTGTGAAATGATGGAGTAGTGCTAGTCCTCCCAGCTGGAGAGCTGTAAAAAGATGCTCACTGTTAGATGTATTCCTTCTGACTGTAATTTTACAGGAAGAAATCAGTGCCAGTATGTATAATTCAAGATGGTAATAGAAAACAGGTTGGGTGGTTTTTTTAAACACCCAAAAAATCCTCAGGGGGACAGAGCTACTTTTATTGGAGAAGCTGTCCCTATCTCAAAAAACCCCAAACTTCTTAAGGGTCCAAATCATTCCTGGGGTATCTGCAACCCCAAATATGTGGATTTGTGTGTGTATTTGTATATTTATGACTCTCTTCTAGTAGTCATCCTTCTCTCATGCTATTTCATCAGTAGGGGAACACCACCCAAACTCAGGTGTCTCTCCCTAGTAAACCTTTATTCTAGGGCAGCTTTAGACACTAATCTGTTAATATTTTGTCAATTTTTTTTTTACTCAGGATTACAGAGACCCCCCAAGCACCTCTCCTTCTTGAAGGGCTACTAGAACATATTTCAGAAACAACTGTCTGAAATGAAGAGAGCATTGAGGCATATCTGCAGATGCTAATAGCACACTATTCCTTGGCTCTTCCTGGGTCTGAGATAGAATCAGTGATGTCTTTGTCCATGGACATAATGAAAGGAAAATAAAGACTTTTGAAATTTGGCTTGCTATTTTTTGTAACAGAACTTACACAAGGGCAAGCAAAATTCATATATGCACCTTATGAAAACAAAATTGTATGTGCCTTGTAAGGTACATATATGTAGCTTATAAAAATAAAAAATTTCTTAATAAAAATAAAATTTCTAAAGTGTTAATATTTATATAGATAGTTTCTATCCTTCTCAGTTTGATAATCTCAATCATGAAAAATCTACAAAAAATACTTTATAGAATGAGGTTCCCAAATGCACTGTGGTACTCAAGCAGCTTGTCTTTGCAGAGGACCAAGGATATCAGTGACAGCAAAAATACCCTCTAAGTTCTGAAATATTTTTTTATGAGAACAATTTTAATTTAGAAACCAGAGCACATCCTTCTGCAGAGATGGAACAGAAACAGTGGGCAGGCAGGTAGAGTCTTTTTACCTTGAAACACACCATGTCCTCATTTCTGAGTGATCTTGCAGTCTCACAGCTCGCTCACTTGCCTTTTCCCCTCTGGCACTGCAGAGCAAAGGGAAGGAGTTGAAATATCCTGTGTGTCCTAATATTAATAGCAAAAAAAACCATCATGGGGATGGGGAGAGGATGCTGTAAGTATTCAAATCTGGGTTTAAGGTCCCCAAAGAGATTAAATTGACTGATTTTGGCTGCAGGATTCCTTGCACTGATCACTGGAGTGCTATACTGCACTCACACATGCAGATAAAACATTTCAGAAACCTTTCTCAGAAGAGATGTCATGAGCAAGGAAGGAAGCTGACTCCAGAACTCAAGGCACAGGAGAGAACACCAAAAGATAACACCAAAGATAACACCTGGGGGAGAGCTGGGACCACTGGTGGCTCCACCACAGGGTGAACAGTGTCCACGTGTCACTGTCAGACATGTCATGCCCACCATCATCGAGGTACTGTTAATGACATGTGAAATGCCAGAAAAGAAAGTGCAAAATTTTGTGTAAAAGGAAAAAAAAAAAAAAAAAAAAAAAAAAAAAAAAAAAAAAAAAAAAAAAAAAAAAAAAAAAANAAAAAGTGAAAAATTTTTGGTAAAAGAAAAAAAAAAAAAAAAAGAAAAAAAAAAAAAGAAAAAGAAAAAAAAAGCTGAATCATTTCAGTAGCATTTAATGTTTATGCCATAGAGTTTGAGGCTTTGCACACAGCAGGAGGTATTTGACATTTTCCTCTTCAGAGATTAGCACTTCCAGGTATTGATTTAAACTAGGATTTATGCCATGACTACCATTTTTATGAAGGGCATAACAAGAGAGATTAGCAAGAAATTGCCAGGCACCCCATCCCCATATCGGCTGCAAAAAAAAATATCAGCTGTTTTCATCCTAAAGCTGCAGGTTGGTCAACAAAAGCAAAACATTCATAACTAAGTGAGGTAGCAGGAAAAGAGCATTCAGCCCAATTTTGAATATAAATAGCCACTGAGAAAGGGTACCATAAGAGAGCTTTTTATCTTTTCTTTTTAACCTGGAATAGAAGCATAATTCATGTTCATCTTAAATATTATTATCTGGTTTGGATTGAAGTTCCTTCTCAAGCACCAAGTTCTCTCCACACCCTTTAAAAGGATTTGGGGTCCATCTGAGGATGTCAGAAGGCTGCCAGGCAGATTTCTCACACCCAAGCCCTTGCTGGACACAGTCTCAAGTAATGTGGGTCTCTTTTTTATCCCATGAGTATTCCTTTGGGAAAAATATACATTTTAAACCACAATATATAGGGAAAAACCCCACCCAGATCTGTGTCAATGCAGCCTGAGGACTTTCTTTCACACAATTAGAAATAAAAGCCTTGGTCTTTCTGATTTCCAGGAGTTCAGCACATGCTTTGTTCTTAGTGAAATTTCCCAGGTGCTTTTCAACATGCCTTGTCCATCCAATCAGTTCTGAAAATCCTGATTTTGCCTACTTGGCAGTTGTGGAAACATTTGCTACAGCCAGATGCATTTTAATAACAAAGAATAAAAAATTGAAGGGAAAATATATTACATTTTCTGCCTCTCTTCTACCCAATCCCTAAATTAAAAGCAGGAAAAGAGGTGCCTTATCCCCTGCTCAGGTCTGCTTGGAAATTGGCTACCTGTTTAGCCTGCACCATGAGACTTCAATTATTATTAGTTACAAGGCACTAGAGGTTCTTGCCACTGAATAAAATGGGTTAATATTTACAAGAATTATATTTTTCTTGATAAAGTTTAATCAACATAGCCTTATTTCAGTGGTGCCATGATAGGATAGAGCTGTTTCTGTTAAAATTAGGCTCAGGCAAGCAGCAGAGCAGGTTTTGTTCACTTTCTGCTTCTTAGGTAAAACACAGTGCTAAGTCCCTGTGAGGCACAATTGATGTCCTGAATGCTAAAAACCTTGGATATCTCTTCTGCTCTGTCCACAACCAAGGAAAATTTCACAGCTGCCTAGTTAAGGAGAAAATATTTTGAAGCAGCTGCCTCTCACTCATACTATCTTTGGAGTTCATGTTGTTGGTACAGAGATAATTGAAAATTCATCTGCTGGAAAAGGATGGAGCCAAGAAAGTGGGGGAGCTGTCCATGGTGCACAGGAGCTGTCCATGGATCATCATGGGTGTAAACACTTGTGTGCACTTCTGCAGAGTCCCCAAAGCTGTTCCTATTATAAGCAGCCAAATTTGGAGCTAGATTTCCTCTCATCCTGTGGTGAAAGGTCGCAGAGGCCAGAAATTGAAGAGCAAGAGAAAAGAGGAAGGGCTGGGACAGAGACCTGGAGCCTTTAGTGGGCTGCTTCAGAGGGAATCACAGAGGTGAGGCACAGTCACACCTGTCTTTACCCCAAACAGCAATTTTTGCACCTTGGAACAGCAGCAACCAGCTTGACTTGTGTCACCTCAGCCAGCAGCCCCAGGCAGCTCACTGCCCCACCAGCAGGATCAGGGAGAGAAGGGAAAGGTAAAAGCTGGAAAACTCATGGGTTGGGATAAAGACAGTTTAATAGGGAAAGCAAAAGCTGCATATGCAAACAAAACAAGGAATTAATTTGGTGTTTCCCATGGGCAGGCAGATGTTCAGCCATCTCCATCACATGTAATAATTATTTGGGTAAACAAACATCATCATGCCAAATATCCCTTCTTCCTCCCTCTTTCCTCCACTTTATGTACTGAGCATGGAAAATCCCTTTTGGTTCTGTATAAGCCCTGCTCAGCAATAATTAAACCATTCCTATATTATCAGCCCCACATTCAGCCAAAAATTCAAAGCACAGCCCCCTACACCAGCCACACAAACCCAGCACAACTTGCCAGGCCTAAAAGTAAACAGGGGGAACACTTTGCTTCATGGGGGTTTTTTAATTCTATCTATTGTCTATAGTTTGAGAAAGTAGGGAAGTTTTCTCCAGTGGGAAGTACTGAAAGGAATAATATCAAAATGCAGCACATCTCCATAGCCCACTGGGGCAAATTTGTGATGTTTGAGGACCTGCCCCTGACTGCTTCTCTCATTTCTCTGCTACTCAATCTATATTCAAAATGTTATCAGAGGCTTATCTGATGAAATATTCATACTGTTCTCATTCAGGGATAAGGCTGGGCTAAGGGATGGCAGTGCAGGAAATCAGCTAAGTAATTCAGCTGTCACTCAGAGCTCCCTGAAACCATCCTGGTAGTAATAAATGTTGTCAGATATGCTCCTGGCTGATGCATTTAAAAGAGCATCCAGCAAACATGAGACTTGCCTCACTGTACACAATGGGTCTAACAAAATTGCAATGATCCAATCAACCAGCCAGGAAATAATTTTAGGTCTTTTATAAACATCTATTTTTAAGCAGGGATACACAGCCATCTCAGAGAGAACTCAATAAGCATTATTAACAGTAAATAAAGCATAACTCAACATAATTACCAAAGTAGAAAATTAAGACTATTTGCAACCAAAGAAAACCAAAAACTTCTGGATGAGGATGAACAACAACAAAAAAAACACTCATATTTTTTGTTTATTGTAGAAGGACTGTACTGTTATTTAGACCACATATTAAAATAGTAGATTAGACTTTGAAAACAGGCTAATTTAGCAAACCAGCCAGACCATGTACCCTCTGTAGCCTTTATCTACTGATCCTTTATTCATCATTCATCAGCCACTAGTGGGGTAGAATGTGAACGTGCTTGCACTCCTGATTTCTTACATTTTTTTGTCAGACAGTATTAAGACACGGAAGACAACACTTTCTCAAGGGCCAAAGGCAGCAAAATTTTCAGCCCTCAGTGATTTACAGTACATTAGAAATCATCCTTGCTTTTGCCTTGCCCACTCACAAAACAATTGCCTGGCACCTGTGATCAACTACCTGTTTTTACTCACTTGACAGAAGCATTTTCTTAGGATTAAAAATCAAAACCCTCAAGTCGTGAAAACAGAGATTCTAATAAGGGAGAAGTTGAACTGTATTTTGGATTACAGCTGACTAGAAATATTTAAATTTTTTTAAAATTCCTCACAAAATTGAAAGACAAATAAAGTGGGGGTTAGGAGCAGGGAAATGTTCCACCTCTATATAGCAACATGCTATGAAACAGAAAGGAAAACTGGACAGCATACTGAGGAACTACAGGAAACACCCAGAAGGATCCCAAAAAGTACTGCTCCTTGAGTCCTCAGTCTCTAATAGCCAGTTATCACTACTGATACCAATCAATTCTCCACAAGCAGAAAGCATCCAAACATTCTGAACCTCCAACTTGGCACAAATCCCTGACACAACTGACAGGGTTTTTTTTCCCTGAAATAGGAGAGGTTTAAAGAGCTATTCTGTCTTGAATATCTGGAAAGCATCTGAACATCATCTTTTTTTTACCCCACAGCGCTGCAGTTCCTGAGCCATCCCAAGAGGGAGAATTCACACCTGAATTCCAACACTGATCATATGCAGTTGTATATTTACCAAATCTTGTCAGACACACGTGTGTATCTCCCTTTCCTTGGGAAAGACACAACACTAATAATTTTTCTTGTGCCCTGTTCCTGCCACAGGGAAGGTGCTGAGCAGCACCATTTCCACACCCTTCCTGCAGCATTCCACTGCCTTTTCCAATCTCATCCAAAATGTCCTTAGGTTAAAGTTTGAGATTCCCTTCTCACATACACTTCTCCCAGGAATGGATGATTGTACCTCAATGTTTACATTTCAATTACTGGCCTCTATCATTCACTCTGCATGCTCTCTGCTGTTTGATGAAAACCCACTTGGTTTTCCTGTTGTGCACAACAGCTTTTAGTTAATACACCCCCAGACCAGAGAAGCCATCGAGGAGATATTAATTTGTTGTGCTGCTTGAGTTATAGCTCCTGGCTGGGCAAACTAAAAGGTCCTCTGTCACAGGAAGGGGTTTGTTACACTCAATTGCGTGTCTTACTCTGAGTCATCAAAACATTTGATGTCCCTGAACAACATCAAAATATCCAAGTCAAGCAGGAAAGGCTAACAAAAAACAACAACAACAACAAAAAAAACAACCAAAAAGCTGAATGCTGGCTCACTCTGCTTCATATGATTAAAGAGAATTAGAGATTGAGCAAAAAAAAAGCCCTAAAGTCTGTGACATCGATGTTGTGCAGAAAGACTTTTCTAGGGAGATGCTCAAACTGCTTCCATTTGGGACAATTTTGTCTTTCTCACTGTGAGTGATAAAGAAATTAACCAACAGCCTGTTAACCTTGGCCAGCCCAAAAAAGGAGGGAGGAGACAAGCAGGAAGTTTATCACACCTAAAATTTATGACATCTGAGGTTTGTCAAGGGAGCCAATTTGAGCAGGGCAAAACACAAGGCTGAGAATCAGGACAGTGAGATTTTACTCCTGTCCTGGTCCACAGAGAAAAAAAAAGACATTTTATATTCTTGTTTCCTTACTTATCTCCTTCCCTTCTCTATCAACTTAAACAAAAATGCCTTGTGTGCTTGCAAATTAGCACCCTGGTCATGAATAAGACCAGAAAGTGCAGCATATCAATAATAAGCATATCAAAATTTTGTTTGGGATGCCACTTTGCACACTGGGTCAGGGAACTCATTCCTGTCATGCTTCACAATAAAATTCCATTCCACAGGAAGTTTCCTTTCTTGCTGTGTTGGCCAGAGCAGACCTGACAGAGAGGAAATCAGGACTAGCAGGGGTCAAAGCCCAATCCACAATCTGAAGCTAAGTTTGCCTTAAGTAGCCTTAGAAATCTCTTAGAATTTGATAAATCATTAAGAAAGTCCAGTAAAGATGCATATTAGGTTATTGCATGCATATGTATCAATATCTGTTTAAAAACACACTCCACTTTTAATCCTTATCTGCTTTCTGAGAATGCCAATGGAAAGAAAAAAAATGGAACTTCTGCTGAATATGTTAATCACAGCGGGGGTTATCAGTGTTACACCATAAAAAAACCTGCACTTTTTATACTCATTTCTTCTTTTGGACTTGGCTCATTTCTTGACGTGCCACAAAATGGTAAATCAATACATTTTAGATGAAAGTTAGTGCCCACATTACTGAAGGAAATTAATCTATAAAGAAAAACAAGAGCTACTAAAAATATGGGATGAAAAATATGCAAAAGTACATTAAACAATTTAACCAAATCATTAACAATCTTGCGAGATTGCTAGTGGAAAACTGAATTATAGACTAAAAATACATTCTGCTTCTCAGCTCTAAGCCTGGATATATAACCAGGGCAGAACATGTTGAATTTAAACTAATCTGATCTAGGCTTTGCTGTCCTTCTCTAAGGACAAAGAATTCTATGACATTTGAAAATGGCAGCCAGTTATGCATTTTTTAGTAGTATTTATTTCAAATTGGTATCATTACACAAATGATACTCACTACTTGAAGAGATCTTTGCCTGGTCTGGTTTGTTACTTTTTTCCTTTACGAATGATTGTATAGCATAAAGCTCTGAGCAGCACACATTTATAAACTTGAGTGTCAGTGTGCTGCTATTTTCACAGGAAAACTGCCATTACAACAAAACCCAGCACGTGTCCTTGTGTCATTTACCTTCACAAGACAATTGGTTCCATGGAGCAAACATCAGCAGCTGCATTATCAAATAATGCCAAGATTGTGATGGATAAATAATGAAAACCAGATCTGTTTGTGAGAAGAAAGAGATGCAAAGAAATTAATCTCTGCAGCTCTTCTTCAGAACATCAAATCTGGCTAATGAAAGATCTTACAGCTGCACACACAGACAGAATATGTTTTAATGAGACCACATAAATGCACCCAAAAGCTCTAGAACAGGGAGTTTACCTTGTAGTTTTGAGAATTTGGTATTTAGCCCAAAATTCTTTTAAAATGCTACCTTTTTTCATTCATACCTTTGTTTTATTCAAACATCAGACATAGTGTAACATGCAGAGAGAAAAAGAAAATTAATTACTCTAAATGCACTTAAACCCAATTAAAATGCAGCACTACCTAATCTACACATATTCCATAGGTAACACAAAAAGTCTGTCAAGGCATCCTATAGGAAAGATGTTCCAGTTCCTTGCCCTTACTATGAGAATTAAGCCTAAATTGCCTGCATCTTTAAAAGCTGTCAGCTCTAAAAAGCAGAAGAATACTTCAGAAAATGAATAACTGGATATCTAAAGATAATCAAGATATTTAACAATGACCCCTCCCTCTCCTTTGTTCGTTGTGAACTCATCTTTTTTTTTTTGCCAAGGATTCATTTCAGTCTATTGACAACTTGTTAGTCATCAATCCTGCTTAAGGATTTCTAGCTGAAAACAACCAAAACATTGATTTGACGCTGAACAAATCCATCTAACAAAGCTTGCATGAAATGGAACTTATTTATCCTTTTGCTCACTGAACCGTGAGTGAGGCTTTCTCTGGCCACATAAGATTTTAGCTATTACTCTAAGCAAATGAAATCAAAATAGAAGCAGCCATTTAAAGATTATGTCTCTATATAATTCTTGTTTCCAGTTCTTTCTACATATGTAAGTGTAAGTTGTGTAAATTCTTCATGATACACCAATTAAGCTGAATTAAAATGCTTTTCAAATATAATTTCGTGCTATATGAGCTTGCCTCATTTAAAATTTAGAAGGGGGGAAACCACCTTGTGACTATGAGCTAAAATAATGCTGATACTGCTTTTTGAGAGCCAGGCAGACTGCTTGTACCCTCACATTGCTTATTTTTACAAATGAAAGAAAGTGGTGATCAGAATTCAATACATGGATTTAGAATCTCCAAAGCAGAATTTACAAGAAATAATAAGACATTAAGCTGGCCTAACAAAAGCCTCCCATGCCCCAAACACGGCAGCACTACATGCAGCTGAAGGTGTCAAAATGGCAGAAAATGATCCTTGTGAACAATAGCTGGTTAATGGGACACTTTTGATAACAGAACAAAGGGAATTAAAAATAATTATCACCTCCAGGAAGGTGTTTCTTTTGTGTCGCCACTTAACCTGATTATGAGGATGTGCAGTAGGTTTGCAAACCCTGGTGATCTGAAGCACTGTTCTGTACAAAGAGCTTTTTCATTTCCTCAAGAGAGCCTGGTAATTGTTCCAGGGCTCCTTTTCATTCCTTTTTTGGCGTTGTGAGATTACTAAAATTCTGTGAAAGCATCCAGCATGTGAGGTTTTACACTGCTACAGCAAGTCCCATGTTTATTCAAATACAGCAAGTTCCTCAAAGCTATGTGTGGTCCATACCAGGAGGGGTTTGGGGTGCAGGATCCCTGAGAGGGATTACTCAGTGTCCATAGAGGAAAAGCATAACCTACTCTGACAGGCAGGATTGTCCTGCAAAAGCAATCAGGAATGACACAGATTTGAACAAAACTTGAAATTATGTGTGAGAGAATGAACCAGAGAAGTCCTTTTTGTGTCCAGATACAAAACCATTGAGAGTCAGCAGAGCTTCCCCTGATCCTCATGACCACTGCATACACACTTTGTAGGGGAAATTTGCTGCTTCAATCATGGTTATATCAAGAAAGAAAGGAGGCAAAGCATCTGGTAGGGAAGCAAACCAGGGCTCTGAGTGAGCAGGAGCACTTGATCTTCTTTTATTTTAATTAACTCCACTCAAGAATAACACAACAGACTGACTTCTTTCAATCCTCTCGGTACTGTATCTAAAGTAGCTATGCCATGCTGCCATTCCATCCCAGGATTTTCCAGTTCTCTATTTTAAATGTCACAGCTGAGTCAGGAACAATCATCAGGAGAACCAGGAACAGGAGAATGAATATGCAGTCACCTGTAGAAGAGCTTGCACTAAGACATCCTCTGTGCCCATTGTCTCACCATTTCCCATCTCACCATTTCACCCTCAGGGATAACATGACTCAGAAAACTGTCAGTTTCATAACAAAACATTTTTGAACAAAATTCTCTGCCCAGATTCAACAATCTCCATCGACCCCTGATGTAATGGTGACAGAGTTGGTATGTGAGCAACATCCTATTTGTTGAGGAATATTTTAAGTACAAATTTTTCTCCATAACTTAACTGGTTGCTCTTAAGGTAATTGCAAAATTTCTTGCCTTTTTCAACATCTGTGTTTATACACAAAATTATAGTGAAGGGAATATCTCAACAGAAATTGTCAGATGAAAAGCTGCAGATTAAAAGGCAGCAATAACACTTTTGTTTGTCAAGCAGGACAAACAGACACAGCAAGGAATTGGAGCTAAAGGGCTGAGAGCTCTGTCATCAGGTTGATTGCCAGACAAAAGATACACTAAGGGCTCCAAGTCAGCCTGCTCTTTCCTCTGTTTCTCCGAATTTCTATGGGCAAAGAGGCACACATAAGATCCCTGGATTTTGGAGCAAAATAATTGAAGAATGCCATTGCTTTAGTTCAACTAGAGAGAGAAGGGTGGATCAGCAAACTGAAAAGAGGCATTTGAGGCACTCTTGTCCTCCTCCACCAATGGTTGCTGGTTTATCTGGTCATTTACATCTTAGTTAAGATGCTTTCAACTCTGCTTCCCTCTGCAGACAGAGAAGCAGCAATCCAATGTGGTAGTGACACACAAAACTGCTTGAGGTCAGCCTGTAAGGGTTGAGAGCCACACAGCAGCACTGTGCAGAGAGAAAAGGCATCTAGAATAAGCAGAATTGAATCATCCCAATGTGCTAGGATGTCTTTTGTTTCTTTCCCTCCTCTCTTTAAAAAAAAAAATATAGTCATTTGATTTGTGGGTGTGCAGGGCTAACAATTATTAAGTAAAATGTCAAGCAAAAAAAATGATTTGTGCCTATCCATCCTCTGCTGCTATTAGCAAACTTCTGCCATACTTTCTTTTGGTTTTAATATTGCTTCTGGTCTGTCAAAGAACAAAACAAACATGTCTTGCTACCAAGGGGAAATATTCAGTAAATGGGGCAGCCTGCAGCCTAACTAAATCCAGATAAGAGTTCACTCCAAGAGTATCCAAAGCCCATCATCACTACTCCTGGTGGACTGTTAATTGGACTCTCTAATTATGCTCAGCTACAGGAACATCTGTAATCAAAGGGCTGTTTTCTTGGGTCATAATGTAAGGTTTAACCAAATGTATGGATTCCATTACCACCTACTTCAGCTGGTAAAAATGGTGGGGCAGTGTTTTTTATCCTCTCCATGATTCAACAGTGATAGATCCCTCCAGGGAAGCAGCAGCCACCCTGAGGGGGCCAAATCCACTACTGGGCTGGTAAGATCTCCCAGAGTGAATTCCATCATCCCATTGTGAGATGCCCTACCCTGAGGGAGGAACCAAACATTCCTACCTGGATATAATCTGAGGCTCGGGACACCACGAGACCACAAACACTGGATTCCCAGAGGACAAGAGCTTGACAGCCACTGCTGGAGCTCCACAGAAGGATCAATCCTTTCTCTACAGGATCACCACTTGGACAGGACCACATCCATCACTCCAACAGGACTGCAGCTACCATTTAATTGGACTGCTACCACCACCCTGACCAACAGGGTGTCGGGTCATATTCTGATTTGTCTGTTTAAACCAGTGTTTCTGTACTATTGCCTTCGTTGTAATTTTTCTGTATTATTGCCTTTATTGTAATTTTCCTATTAAACTGCAATTCTGACTTGGAATGTCTTGGAAGATATTTGTGTGGAGTTAATTCCTCCCAAGATTTTGCCTTCAAACCAGAACAGAAAGGCATGGATCAATTGGGCAATGGTCAAAAGTCTGGAAAACAAGACCTGGGAGAGCATATACAATGAATGTGCAGTTTAAAGAGGAATTATCTAAAAAACAGACACAAAAACCCATTCAAAACAAAACCAAAATTGTCACAAGGAGAGGAAGAATCAAATGGAAAACTTAGTAACTCTTGCACTGGCTGTGATTTTTGCTGGAGGAGGACTGCAGTGTTAGGCAATGAGAGCATTTCTTGCAATCCTACATGTTCTCCACACCCATAGTGAGCAAAGACAGAATGGTGAGGCTTAAATCTACACAAATGAAAAATCAGAATTAAAGGTCTCTCTATCAAAAAGGACAATGATTCTTCTAACTGAATAGTCAATGGAAAGGCAGGATTTCCATCAAAGGAAATTTTTTCAAAAGAAACTCCTGTTAGGATATGACACAAATGCTGCTTTTAGAGAGAAAAATGGACTGGATGACTATCAGGTCTTCTCTCATCTTATTATAAGGGGATTTAATCTTGAAAGGTTGTCCACCCACCAACCTCCTTGCATAAAAGGTCTCTGGGTTGGTTTGAGAGATCTGAGCTAACTAGAAAAGATCTGGCTGGAGCAGACCTTTCGTGCTGAGTACCATTTTCCTGAGGTAATAACTAAAATAAATGAAGTAAGGAAGAGCCTATCTACCCAAGGCTGCTCCTGGGTCAGTTCCTGAGCACTAACAAACACACATCTGCCAACACGCTCGATGAACCTTCTTTTCCTGTTGAAAATATCTTTGCAGCCTGGTTGCTAGGAGCTCTGCTCCTTGACATTTACATGCTTGAGCAAAAACATGCTGTTTGGCAAAACGTCATGATAAATGTGTCAGGGGGTTGACATTGGATAGAAGCCAGGTACCCATGAAAAAAAAATTATTCACTCGTTCTCCTCTGCTATAGTTGAGCAGAGGAGGGGGAAAGAACAATTAAAGGGCTTATGGGATGAGATAAGGATTAGGAGAAAACATTCTAAGGGCAAAACAGGCTCGAAATTTAAAAGATATAAAGAAAAATTTATAAACAGATTTAAAAATAAGGTAATGAGAACTAAAATAAAACCTTTAGAACATCTTTCTCTCCCTACCCCCCAGCCACTCTTTACTTCCCACTGGGAGACAAAACATGGAGTTTTTAGTCAGTTTGTCACTTCTAAAAATTTTTCTTCAGTCTGCTTAGGGAGAAGAGCCTCTTTTACTATGCCATGGGGTCTTTCTCATGGGAGATGGTTCTCTCTGAACTTTTCTAACATGGTTCATTTTCACAAGCAGCAGTTCCACCCAACCTGCTGTAACATGAGTCCCTCCCACAGGCAAAGCAGTCTTCCCACAAGTGTTTCTTCGTGGGCCATTTGGTTCATGGGGTGTAGTTTTTAAGGATGAGCTATTCTAGAATAAAAGCAAGGGTCCTCTTCTTCTATCTCTAGAAGCAAGGATTCTCTCTCTCTCCCTCTCTCTGTTTAAGCCTCTCACCAGATCACAGCTTCCCAGTATCCACCCATTCCAGCACGACCTCTTTTTATTCCTTTACTGGCCTGGCTGCTCAGTGAGAAGGGGCAGGCTTTGAGCAGAACATCCCCCAGGAGCTGTACATCACCATCACAACACAGCCTCCTAGTGACAGGAGAAGAATGACCACCAATAGTGTGTTGCAGGAGTTTTGGGCACCTCACACATGCATGGCTTCTGCAGTACAACTGTGAGGACAGCACATCTGGGCAGAGCTTGCAACCCTCAGCCACTGCTTCAGACAAGGAACAAGAGAGAGGAAAAGGTCTTGGATAATCTGCCCCTAGGACAGTGAAGTCACTCCAGGCCATCCATTTGAAGCCTGATGAGCTACCAAAATCTGTTAAATAATGCCTTCCATTCTAGTTTGGCTTGATTTCAATAACCAAAAATCTTCTGCACCACTGTGGTGTAGGAAATTACCCATTAGCTAAACAGATCTGAATTTAGCAACATTGGAGAAACTCATCATGAGGGCCAGATTTGCCATGGTACATCAGTTAAGGAAGCTGGAAAACCCTACTGACTAAAATGTATGGATCCACATCTAGCCCCAGCACTGAATAGAGCATAAGCATAGAAAACTGGCTTTGTCTAAAATCTGAGCTTGTGTTAAAATGGAAGGAGAAAAAGATGTATTATGTCAATTAGGGATTATGAGAAACAGAGGTGGTTACAATTGACATAAAGTTGACCTAAATATGAAAGCACATATAAGGAGCTGCTCACTTGCCACTGCAGGTTCTGGGGGCTCCACTGGGAATGTCTTGCAATAGTTGCTGTTTAATTTCAAGACTGAGCTTCTTGAGACAGGAAACAGTGTAAAGAATTTCAAATAGTTGAATTGTGGGCAAACTCCAAGTGGAACATGTTCAGTGGATTGTGTCTGAAAAAAAGATACTGAATTTGATGAAGGATTCCCCATCATCCTGAGACAAGCTCCTTTTTGGTCTTTGTAAGGTGACACACCATCAATTTTTCTTAAAAGTGATGTATTTGCCCTGAAATCCTAGAGCTCAGGCTATAAACTAAGGAACTAAGAAACTCAGTTAATAATCTGAGAAATTAACAGTCCTAGTAATGAAAACTTCCACATCAGCCATAATATCAACATTTTTCCTTTTTCATCTACTATGAGAGGTTCATCAATACACATCTGACAACATGCATTTATAAGCAACACAGATAATACTAGCAGGCATTCAAATTCCTCATGCAAATTTGTGTTAAGCAGAGCTACAAACACTTAGGGGAGATCTGTTTCACAGCATCTAATGTTTATCCATGTTTGGGGAACTATTTTAAGAAAGCTGAAGTCAGAGTAAGGTTATTTCACAAACATTTCAGCATTCTGTTTTCTCACAAAGCCCTAGCGATTAATATTGGAAGTTGAGCTAAAAATACAAAATATAAGTTAAATTTCCAGAAGTTATTCAAGACCATGTATTTAATAACTGAGCCTGAGAGGAATGGAAAAAAGAGATTTAGGATCCAATCTTGTGCTGTGTTTTCTTGCTATAGCCTTCAAAAGTAATGAGTAAAATGTAGGTGGTTATATAATTGAAGATAGTTTTGTCTATACAAAAATAGAATAAGAATGTAATTCATGTTATATTAAACACATGTGCATTGTGTTTGGAAGGAGGAGAACCCTCTGTAAATTTTTGCTGGAGCGATCTAAGAATTTCCTTATTTACAGGGGAAGGATTCTTAATAGTATGAGATAAGCAACACCCTGAAAATTAACACTCAAACTTGAGCGAAATAAATAAGTTCTAAATTGTGCAAGAGCCTTCCATGAATGAAGCCATGGACCAAGAGCCATTTCAAGCCCTCCTCAGCATTAATGGTAACCCTATTAATCAACGTGTCTCAATGCACTGTCTTGGGGTGATTTTATGATGTTACTCTATTCCTGAACATCTGCTTTATGCCCAGAATGGCTGTGTATCTTTCAGGTGGATCTGGGAGAGGGGACAGAGCCTTGAAAATCTGGAACGGGCTCTGCTCAAAGACTTTCTCTGGATTGTGCTTGTTGCAGCACTGGACGTTGTTTTGTTGCTTAGCTAGGTTAGTTTTTTGCTAGCTTAAGCAAGAAGGCTTTTTTTCCCTTCCCCTGGCCTGGAGGCTGCAGCAGCAATGTTTTTGGTGGCTTCAGTTTTGTTTTTTTCTTGAACTATTCAGCTTAGCTTTGGTCCAAACTCAGACAATCGCTGATGCGGATCACCAGGACCTGCAGGGGGATCGGCAGGAAAAGATGAACCAACAGGAGAAAGGACACCAAAATCCAGCAGCTTCATCTGCTGTGAGGAGGAGACCAACTCCAGAGGTTCAACAGGTTCCCATCTGTTTTGCCTGAGCTGCTGCATAAACTTTTTTTCCCTTGCCCTGAGATAAAGGGAAGACCAACATTTTGCCTTCCCTGCCAGTGTTTTTCTTCCCCGCTCATTTTGGGGTTTTTTGTTTTGTTGTTTTGGGGGTTTTTTTCTATTCTGCTAGAAGGGGGTGGAGTGAGAGGGGATGGGGGCAGGGGGTAAAGTTCTGAAAGTTCAATATCTTGCATTTATTTGATTTTTTTCCCCGTGCTGTGCAGGCCCTTTGGTCTGTCAATAAACAGGTTTTTTTCACTTTCACCCACTGGCGTTCATTTTTCTCACTGGCAAAAGGGATTAGTGAAGCCCTTCTCTTCAGTGGAAACATTGATTCCAGAGTGTTTTCTCCAAAGTTTGTCTCTGAACCGAGACATTCACTGTAAAGGTGAGTACAATAAACCTTTCAGAGTCATGTCAAAACATCCTGTTCAGATGAAGCCCTTAAGAAACTGAACTTCATAAAGGAAGTGAACATTTGGATGGTTATCAGATGATAAACAGGGTCACATTAAAAAAGCCACACAACAAATGCATCACTCCAATGCATTTCTCAATGCAACCCCCTGAAAATCAGCTCCATCCTTTGCAATAAGAAATCCATCTTTTAGACAGCCAAACTTTCTGGAGTGCTGATCCACCTACCATAACATCAAGTCATGATGCTTAAAATATTCCTCCAAGACAAAATCCCATGGAGGGTGGACACAACCTTCATTCCATCCATTGTGGCATAAATTGAATTGTTTAGCTCATGCTGATGGTTCCACATTCCTGGACTATACTGCAGGCCACAAGGTTTTTAAAAACTGGAACTATGTTTCTCAAGTTTTGGGCTATGTTTTAAGCAGAAGCCCTTCATTCATTCAGAGGGTAGTTTATTACACATGTTGGCCAATTCCACTTCTGCATTTGCTGATAAAAGAGACCTGGCATCTCTTATTTTGCTTGCAAAAATATCTCTTTAGCATATCATTCCTCAGAAGTAATTACCAGAGGGGGTTGCATCCCCCTGACATGCTGTTACTGTGCAGTTTTTAAAGTTATTGGAAATGCCCCTTCCTGAATTAAGGTACAAAAATGTCCACACTGCAATTCAAAGAGCATTCTTATGACAAGGAAATTAAAAGTGAATGAAAATAAAGTGTTCCGAGGCTTTTAATATAAAAACATTAATTTAAAAATGTTTTAGATGACCATGCCTATCTTGAATAAACAGGTATTAGGGTAATATTTGTTGTTTTTAAATAAACATTTCACAGAATGTTAGAAAAATGTTTTCTAACATTGTGTCCTGCCTAAGCAATTTATTTTTCTACTTCACTAAATTAAAGAATAAGTCAAATTACCAAAACCTAATTTGTAGCACTGAGATCACAGTGAGTAATCTCACTTAATGAAGCTGTAATCAATATCTGAGCAAGTCCATTATTAGTTGTCCATTATTAGTCCATCATTACATTACATATTTATGCATGAGGAACATTTCACCATAAACTGTCTTCAAAGGCAAAATTTTCATGTGCTGATTGATAGCTCCAGAGTTTTCCAGATTTCAGCTTAAATATATATATATTTTTTCACCTTTTAACAACAAAAGCAGCTAAAATGGATAGCAGGTGATTTAGCAGTTAGAGTTCTGACAGGAGATTGTGCTTGCTGGTGGTAATTACAGCAGCTTTGTTCAGGAGCACTTCTGCCTGTACCATTTCATAGTGATTATGAGACCACATGATACAACCTGTTCTTTTACAAGATCCCACTTGTGAGCTCCACTGTAAGCAACAGAGGAAATTTCAATGTGAGCAGTTAAATAGCCAAATAATAAAATAGAAACACGAAACAGAGGTCTCCACCGCTACCTCTGGAAGCAGCTCCTTTATTTTCACATGCTTCCTAGACACATAAGCAATAATTTCATGTCTCTTAGACACTGGAAGAGCTTCTCAGATGTTAAATAATTAGTGTTAAATAATTAATTAAATATTAGTTAAATAATTAGTGGTGTTTTATATACTAAGATGGAAGGAAGGATGGATGGCCAAAGAGTTTCTTTCATCAGTTTTGTTACCAAAATATTCAATAACCTGGTAAAGGTCAAAAAAAAAAAAAAAAGGTGCAGCAGTCCCCTAGAACTATGGCAAACTAATTAAATGTCTTTTCCCATCAACCTCAGGCACAACAGGTAGTGCTCATTTCATGAGATTCAGTTTTATGAAGTGATAGAGATACAAAGCAATGTTTCATAATCTCAAATATATATATATAAAATTATTTCAGCATCAGAAGCTATACCCTGCCTGTTCACGTGAAATTAAATTGTGTCCTAGAGATATGCACTTCTTAATATCAGTGGTCTCTGTGTAGATGAATGTTAAACAAAGGCTAACAAGGTCTAGAAAGCAAATACATCACTGGATAAATTAGCTGGTTTCAGCTGAAGGATGCCACATAGACATAGGTGAGAGAGAAACAAATGTACAGACTTAATTTCAGTTCTAAAAAAGCATGAGAAAGATCAGCTTTTGTTGCTGCCTGGAAGTAACTCAAAGTAACTGCTTGTACTTGTTCAACCTGTATGATCACAAAGCTTTGAGAACACAAGTGTTCAGCATGTTTTGAAATGATAAACAAGTGATGCCTTTATAAATTCACAATATGAATGAAGCTTTGATGTATACAACCATAAGATCTCATCTTGCTACAAAACACAGCCTGTGAAGAGCTCATGTGATCATTCTGTCTGTGGCCTACACACAATCTTCATGCTCCTGGTACAAGCCACTGAAACATGTTCTTACTCCTTCAGTCTCACATGAAAGACATCAACCATATATGGAAAATGAAGGCTTTAAAAATCAAGCAGAACTCTGTCACCGGGGTTGAGGTGTTCCATACAAATCCCACAGTTTTGCTGTCTCCAATTAAGCAATCTTTCATGTCCACATAAAAATGCCAAGTCTAAAAGGATGATAGGGCAAGGGGGAGGGGAAATCAGCTCTCCTTTATTTCCAAACAGACAATGCATAACTAAATTTTTGTGATCATTTATGTGTCACAAAATTTGCATATATATTTACATTGAGGTTGCTGCTAGTGGCATGTGACATAATCCAGTTATGGAGACAGCAAGTTTGTACCAAACACTTTCACTGTCCAGTGTTCTGTGTGGAAAGCAGCAGGCTGTGATACCAAGATCTAGGTCTGGACTAATTGAGATCCTTTGACAAATCCTATTTTATTTGAGGAAAAGCATTGATTGCCACATCCATCCAGCTGCCACAATGATTGCAAACAAGCAGAACTTCCAACTGGAAAGAACCTTTCCAAGAAAATAGAACATAATTTCTCAGTACTTGCTTTAGAAAGAAAATAGACACTTAATAGTCCATAGTTTTTTTTACCAGAGCTGTTCTTTGCCCTTCAGAGTCTTCTCCTGCACCCCTACTTAGGCAATAGTTTACTCCAAGAACGACTTCAAAGGAGGAAGTGTCAAAGTTTATTACAGAAAAGGCAGAGCCAAAGAAAATCTCAAATCAAATCAGTAACCATAACCAGCCCAAATAGGCTGCAGTCAGATGTTAGCCTAGTATAGTGAAAGATTTTTTTAAAAAATCACATTATTACAACAGATGATGTTAAAAACAACAGCAGTGGTGATTAAGCGCCCTCTTAAGGGCATTAGGTATGAATATCATTCCTTCAATGCACTTGCATAATTTTGAAGTTCAATTCTGAACATTTCTTTACACTAAAATGGCAGCTGATAACATTTTCCCCCTTCACAATATTCTAGAAGTGCTGTGAAATGCTTTGAAGTGTTAGAGTCCCAATCATTTCTACTTCTAAACAGAATTATCAGTCACTGGATGTACTGAGCTGGCAAAAAGTTACATAAAAGTATTCCTTCCAGTGTATCAAATACTCACCTGTTCCATTCCTCCAATGGGAATTAATGCCCATTATATTTAATTAGTTATTTTAATAACTTAATTAAGTATGTTCCAGTTGTTCTAATATAAAACAATATTGTTTAAAGTAAAAACAGTATTAACTGGTTTATCTACAACTGTACACCCAGTTTCTTAATTTCATTCCCCAGGAAGAGCTAGAACTGGAAAGGGCTAAAGAAAGATAAAAGTCCTTTCTAATGAGAATTAAGAGTAATTTTTGAGAGCTAAAGTGTGCAGCTTGTGTCTTCACAAGGTAAACCATCACAGTTTTGTCAAGTTCCTCTTAATAACAATGGATTCATTACCATTACATAGTTATGTCCATTTCTCAGGCAGACACACATTTATTGCTTTAATCCTAATTAAGTGGTGTACTTCTGAACCCAGCATCACCAACAGCCTACATTTAGCCTTTTTACAACTACATTCATAAAGAAAATACTTTTAGGAGATGCAAGTGAAGACATGAAAGGCAGCTCAAAAAGCAAGAAGGGTGAGTGAGTAATGGACAAGTTTTCCCTGAATATATTCACTTCTATCCCTGCTCAAATTTGTTCCATGATATGACATTCTCTCTCACTCTCCCACATGTGCATTTGCATTTCACACACACAGGTCTGACCAACAGTAGCTGAGGAAGAGAAATACTATTATAGACAGCAAATGTGCAAACCTAACCTTTTCTCCAATTGGATAATGTCTCCTAAGATATTCAGAGCCTCATTTTTTTTTTCTCAGTTACAAGAATGTAAATCAAGATGGATTTCTCCTGAGATGAGAAAAACTGTGCTCTTAGTCTTTATGCCTTTTATTGCCCAAAAGCACACACATCCTTTTGCTTATAGGTGAGATGCTTTTTGCCACACTGTCAGTAGGATCCAAGGTGAACTAACCTCTTTGATTAAACTGTTGGGCAGGATCCAACAGAAATTGACTGCAACAATCAATTTTTCCAGTCCTGGAATCACCAGCAGGATGACCAGCAGCTCAGCTATGGCTTGCTCTTACAGGTGGTGCAGCAGACCTCAAAATTGTTGTGTAAGGAAACTTATTCATGAGGATTTGCATTCTCCAAGCCAACTCTCAGAGATTGGGTCCCAAAAGCAAATTAATTAATTCCTGTAAGCTGATGGCAGTTGCCTTCCAAGTGAACTGTACTGCTAACTGTGAAAGTTTATCCTTAAAATCACCAGCTAAAGAAACAAAATGAGCATGATATTTTCAAACAAATATCTCAGAGCTTTCTCTGGGGAGGAGGCTACCTTCTGACTATAAATCAATGGCCCACTAATCAGTGGCTTGGAAACTGAATGTGGAAAAGTTCTCTTGATAGAATTCAGAAGTTATTGTCATGATCTCAATTTTAACCTAGAAAAAAAAAACCCAGTGGTTTTGAGAGTGTGCCAACTAATTCAAAGAAACACATCAAAACAGGATTTTCAATCAAGCACACAATAAAATCTAACGTATAGGAAACCAATGTTCCCAGTTAGACAGAGGAAGTGTTGCTGTAGTCTCTTTTTTAAATGAAAGACATTGTGGGACCAGACATAAACTACTGAAAAATGCAGCATGGCTAAAATCCTGGCCCACAACCTTGAAGAATATTAAACATCAAAGCATTTTAGGACATTGGCAAGTGAAGATGGATTTAATCAAAAGAATATTTACATATGAATGACATAGCTCATACACATTTATAGCCATCCATGAAAAATTAAATTAATTTGCAATGCAAACCAACTGGGGCAGCTAGTGAATGCCAATGAATGATGAATACCACTAATGACAGAACCGTGTTTAATTGGTTTTTAAAAAGCATATAATTTTTTTCAGTAAGTGGTTATACAGCCTAAAAGCAAGAGGCAAAGAAAAGAAGTCCTCAAACTGCTTCTTGTATGTTGAAATTATACATCAAAGTCTTAAAAGCTGCTTTTTGAGACCAGTGCTAGTAAGAGCTCACTGCTAAAGCCCATGTAGAGACCAAATTTACACAGTTCATGAAACAATGAGCAGGTAAATATCTTCAGATGCATTTGGTCAGAATAGTAGCTTTTTTTTTTTTAATTAACCCAAATATCATGGCTTCACTTGCTGTCCAAGCCCCAAAACACACATGAGTATTTCAGCACACCTAGAACACTTCAGCTGCAAATAATGTTCCCAGCAATGTGCAATAATGGCTGCTGTCTGTATTTAAGACAATTTGAGGGGGTGGACATTCTAAAATGGGTTACCTCCCCTTATCTTCAGCCAATCCCTCTCCACCAATAAGGAGAAAACAAGTTTAATCAAAGTGAGAAAAAACCACCGTTTATAAACAGGAAAAAAAAAAAGAAATAATCACTAGATACAAAATTACTAAGTCCCAAGATCATCCTTTCACTAAGATTTATTCTAAGACTCACATAATAAAAATATATTTCTTCAACATCAGGCTCTAGTTCACATTTTTCATGTTATAAAAGGGGGAACTACCCAAGACCTGTGGTAGTCAACAATTAATTAACAGATTATTAGGGTTTCCAAGTCACAGCCAGCAGATCAAAACAACATTTCAGATTAAATCCATCTTGAGGGATGTTTCCCTCACAAAAAAAAAAAAGAAAGTTAATGACACAACCCAATATGGGGTATTCTTATGATGAGTCAAGTTTTGACTATTTTTATTCTTCATATTTAGTCATGAGATGCTCTCTAGACATTTTTACAGGAAGGAACTGGTATGTTTGAGGCAATAAAAACTAAGATTTCAAGTGCAACTAAGGAAAAGAACTGACCACAGCAAGCTCTTGATTGACACAAATGTGTGTAAGTTTCTGCTTTACCTGTCCAGAAATCACTTTGTAACACAACTCCAGCAAACACGTCCAACTAGTGAAATATCCCTCAAAAAAAAAAAATCTTAAAACACCTCTTCCCTCTAAATAATTACACCTTTCTGTGATGTGGTTAGGATTCACAAGAGCAGAATGTGGAGCTCTTTTCTACACTGTGCCAACTGGGAGCCTGCAATATCACACACCTCCATTCCTTGTGGCTGGGAGACCCAATAGTGCTTCACTGCCATCTGTTATTTTGGGATTCCTCCTGGCCCTTCCGTGCTCCTGTCAGAGTGCCACTTGGCTGTTCTTGTGTGTGATAAATAGGGGGTGTGACAGCAAAGTGAAATATAATCCTCTGTGGTAAATTACATTATACCTGTTCCATTCATCCATGGTCATTAAAAGTCTTTGTGAAGCCCTCTTTGCCCAGCTCCAGAATATTAAAGGAGAAATACAACACTGCTGTTGTAGTACAGTAATAAGCACTGTTATTTAATACAGGTTATATAAGAAAAAACAGTACTTAATAGCAGGATATGATGAATTTGTCACAGCCCTCTTCGAGCAAGTGAAGTACTGCTCAAAATTATGATTACATTTGTTCTGGTTAAAAAAATAAATAAATAAACTTAAGCTTGACTGGGCCTAAACAGGTGAAAGGACAAGGATGGTTTAGTAGTTCTTATGAATCTGTGGATAGGAACACTGTTGCTATAACAACAGTATATCAGATGGATGGGGGGAAGAGCCAGAAACACATAACTTCAATAACTAAAAAGATCTCCTTTCAGATTGTCTCATTCCATGCTAGAGCTCATTTACCACAGGTAAGCAAGCACAGACTTTATGCAATGCATTTCAAACCACAAAACATCTATTTTTGCTTCGCTACCATCACCTTTGGCATCCAAATACTTCAGAAAATGTTAAATATTATAGTACCCCTATGAGGCAAGGGGCTTTAACCCCTTTGTCATTAGGGTAAGGCAGGGAGCAGTGCCTCTGATTAAACTGCCTCAAATCACATTAGAAACCTTCCACAGAATCAGGACTGTATCCATGTGTGACCTTCTCCCACTACTCTTAATAGATGCTCAGCCCCTTCCCCACCTTTCAGAAAAAGGTCAGACATGGATATTTTGGTAAAAGATAAAGCTCTGTGTAAAATAACTAGTGCAGTGAGCATTAGGGATTCCTCTGCTGTTTGTTCCAATTATAAGACAGGCTCCCCAGGTTTCAGCTAAAAACAGAGCCTTGGTCATTTGCACAAGCTGTACTTATGGAGAAGAAAATGTCTGGGATGGTGTCTCTCCTTAAAGAAAAAAAATGTCTCCAAAACAATAAAATGAATGTATCATTGGCATGACATTGCCTGGAAGAATTACCCCTCAGACCAAAAATTGCCGAGCTAATAGCTAATGCAGTTTTAATTTCCCTCCTTTCTCTCCCTTTAGAGTATTCCTCTAAGGGCTGAGCTACCACATCTCTTTATTTCCCTGGAGTTGCTAAATACTATTATTATTCCTTGGGCACATCTGACTGAGAGCCCTTTAACTTGCTTGTTAGCAGGTTTCAGCCTAGCCTATCTGACATAGGACAAATTCTTATAAAGTCTCTATAGTTGATTTATAAAGTTTTACATGTTGCAAGGAAGGCTGATTTTTATGGATGACTTTTGTCAGTCTTCTTCCTTCAAGTACATCACAAGGATTTCAGCCAAGTTATTCACCATGCTTCTGTTGAATGTCCTTAATGACCACAGAAGTTTTATTTTCTGCACATCTGCCTTTTGTCAGTGAATCTAGCTCCCAGAGAGTGTTTAAGGTAACTCCATCATGCATTTCTGTTCCTGGCACAGATGGGGAATAGGACACTGGCAAGTAGCAAAATCTGGGGTTAATAGTGCCTTTTACCTATTCTAACATTGCTATTCTGCTTCTTTACAGATGCCACTAGAGAGAGGTGTTAGTGCCATGGCACGTAGCCCCCAGATGCTTTTCTGCTCACATCCCCTCTTCCCATCAGAGCCACGTGTAAATTCCTTCTCCTCAGGAGTTTTGACCCCATGTCTCCCATCTCTTGGCAAATTTGCCACTCCACACAGCTTTACAGGTAGAGAGAGGGGGACCACAGGTCCTTTTCTAGGAGGATTTATGTTGTGGTCCCTCACTTCAAAGAAAAATATTCTCTGTGACCATCTTTGCTCCCCTGGAATGACAATTTGAGTCTCTCAAGATCAAATGGCCAGACCTACTGCTCAACTGACAATCAGCACAGCAGCACCAAAATCATGGCACACAGGTTCATTTACAGGAACAGATCATTCAGAGGGTCTTTCTCTCTGCACCACAAGCAGGGAAAATGCCATGGAACACCATGGCCCTTCACTGTATTCAGCTCACCCTGAGCATAAGCCCTCAGTTCAATAATAGGACCAAGGACTTTGTCTCTCAGGGAAAAAGAAGAAATAAAAATATTTCCCACTTTCCCAACTTGAAAGGAATTCTACCCAAGAGAAAACAATTCCTGAGTGTTTTCTCCTGTAAATGGCAGCAAGTCATTAACTTCTTCATGTCCCATGTCATTTGCTAGGTGAATCTAGTCACTCTCCATTATGCTCTAGCATTCCTTTAGTAGTTACATTTCCTCAAAATAGAGAAGTGCTAAATCCTCTTCTTCCCTTGGTGAGAGATCATTGAGAATCTCTAAAGATAGGTATAACCATCCAATCACTTTGAAAATCTGAATGATCCAACTGTCTTTGCAATTATTTTTTTGTGCTCACTGAGACTCGCTCAAGGTCACAGAACAGAGTATTGCTACAGCCAGCATGGCTTCTCTTCTCCAGACCCCTTCTCCAAAGAATTTAGAGTCCCAGCTTCAATGTTTCTTTTTGCCACTTCTAAAAGTACACTAATTTTTGGCCTTCTGTTTTCCCTCCATGTAAAATTTATCCCAGTTTAGTTTTCTTAGCTATTGCTACTGCACTTGAACTCACAGTGCTTGCATTCCATTTTTTTTTTTTCTTAGAGATGACAAATATCACCAAGAGCCTGTGGTAGGACAGGTGTAATGTCAGAGCCTAAGTGGGTTTTTTTTCTGTCCAGGTCTCTAATTAATTTTTAATTGGAAGTTTATTGAGCACTGAGGTGCTTCCTTCACAGTGTCTGGGATTCTTTGGAATTTGCCATGCATTTATTTGCCAACGTGCCACAGTAAACAAGGTACACTTGGAAGACAGACATTTGTGCTGTGGAAAGGTCTCATTCAAAAAACCTTTTCAGCAGGGACCCAAGTCCAAGGACAGCAAATTGTTTATCCCTTGTTCCTGGTTCTTATGCAACATTACCCTGGAAGAACACGCATATATTGGCCAGCAACATCGCCCTTGGATCTCAGGCACGGCGTGTTCCCTCTGCAGAGAACACCCTTCTCCTGACCCTGATGGATGATTACAGAGCAGCTCTGATTCAACACTGACTTCCCTGCACTGCATCATTAAGCTGAAACACAATAAAACTCTCCCTGCCATTGTCCACAGCTCTCAGAATTCTCCACCCTGCAAAAAAAAAATAAAAATTGTTTGGTGCTTAAAATCATCTCTGCACTTCACAAAGGCAGCACACTGGGTGCTTTATTCTCTTTGGCAGAGTCACTTTTACAGTAGTAACTGTATACATGCTCAGACAAAGAAACTCTTGGTGTTAAAAATCCAATCTTACAAGATCTATGCTGTTCCAGAACAATTATCCACCTTTGTTTCATGCAGCAGCATCTGAAGCTCCCAACAGAACCCCATCATAATCCAGAACAATTAAGTCACACATCCTTATTATGGTTATGATAAAATACTGGCTTTCTGAAAAATATTCTACAAAATATTCTGCAGTGTTTAAGGGAAGAAAACCAACTTTTATTATACAGAAACAGTGAACAATTGTTACTCTCTTCCAGAGTCTTCCCAAGGGCAACTCATAAATAACACAATTCCTACTTAAGGAATATAATAGGTCCTAAACTTCTGCACATGGGCTCTCCAAGTTTACCTCCACAGCCTCACTTTTTCACATGAATCCAATTGGAAGACTCCATGTGGATCACAGAAAGTGACTAAATTATCTCACAAGAGTCACACCTCCTTAATTTACACCTACTCTCAGCTGGGAGAATTCAAGATGTGTCTATTGGGGCTTAATGTAAATGTCAGCCACAAAACTGCTCAGCTTTGCTGCCAGAGCTATGCAAGTCTTCCAAAATCAATGGAACCTGGTCTCTTGTTCTCCCTGTATCTTCAAATGCAAAAAAAAAAATAACTGCAACAGGCAATAAGGAAGAACACAAGGTCACAAAAGGGTGGCTCAAAATAATTGCTGGATCATGAGCAATATTTGAAAGCAGCATTAGCATGGAAAAAACTGTAATTAGAAACAACCTTTCCTTATCCTGCCAAGAGGTTGACTGCCTCTAATGTGATGAAAGCAAGCAGGAGAGCTCCATTTTGTCAAACACAGAGAGCAGAGATTGAGAAATACATGCCAAAAGGAGTGATCCTCTATAAGAATTTTGAAGATTTGTGGAGCTGGTACCAAGAAGAAAAGTTTCTCCTGGAATTCCAGCTTGTGGAGTCCAATTCTTCACTCAGAATCCCAGCTTTCATTTTCTCTGTAGAATAAAAGTCTTTAAAACAGGGAACACAAAGCTCAGTAAATATAGAAAGTAAGGTTTGGCCACAATATTTAATCATATTTTAAGTCTATTTTTTTTCAACCTGCATCAAGGAGGTACATGACACAACAGTAGAAAACTAAAATTACTATTCCAGCTTTGTAAACAGGAACATCAATTTGGTCTCTTTGACATTTTCTTTAACATAAGAACAGGCTTAAATCTCAACAAGAAAAAAAAACTATAAAATATTTATAAAGATCCACAGGCAGATTCAGGAAAACAGAATAAGATACTACATAACACTGTGTAGGTAAAACTAACAAACCCCAGAACAGCTGAGATTTTTCAGGTACATTTACATGCCCAAACCCAACAGATTTCAGCTCATAAATTCAAATCACCTTCCAGCACCAACAAAATTAACAGAACAAGAGCCAAAAATCTGACAAAAGAGAGACAGCCTGCCTCTTCCCTGTCCCTCTGAGGACAGGTTCTCTCTGCCACATTGAGTTGCTCTGTTTCAAGGCCAGAAGAGGGATTTCTATGACTGGCAATCCACCCAGAGGCTTCCAGTATCTTCTTATACAAACACCTTCTGTCCTATGTCCCAGAGATGAAGGACAAAAAAAATTTGCATAGGATGGGTGAGAATTTTAAGAATTTTTTTGGTAAATAAGCTAGCAAGTGGATTATGAGTGGAAATCCTTTCAGCAAGCCCTCACTGACTGCAGGGCCAGAGAAAGAGGTGCTTAGTGCCTCTTCTTCAGCACATGTGACAACTTCAAGTGTTGTGGGCATTCTTCCATTAATGTGGAGATCTTTATGGAGGATTTCTCATCATAAGTGTTGTTGACAAAATCTTTTTTTACTTGTTCAAAAAAAAACCCCAAACAACCCAAAATATGCATGCTATTTTAGAGCAAGGCAAAAAAGGGAACTCAAATCAAGAGTTGAGAACGAGATAGAGATTCCTTGTCCCCAAGAGGACACCACACTTGTCCCCACTCACAAAAAGCCATGAAGAGCTGAGGCAGACATTAATTAGCCCACCCAACTGTAGAGGTTGATCAGCCCCATTAAAGCAGTGCTGAATTCCTGCAGGCACAGCCCAGGGACCTCTGAGGCACTTCTGCATCACAAATTCAATATATGAGCTTGACTTCACGAGAGGTGAGTGTCCAACACACATCTGCCAGCACAGAGGAATGGCAGCGGTTTCCATGGCAATGTTCATCTCAAAAGAGCTCTCAGTTCATCCATCCTGCTCCTCTCTGCCCTGGATCCCAGGAATGCAGCTCTCCCTGAGCTAATCAGCAAGCTCACAGGGTACATCAACATGCAGGGCCCTTCTGCCTTCCTGCTGCTTGCAGGAGTCCCTCGGGTCCCTGGGAGGGCAGAGCAGCCCTTGGGGACACGTCTGAATTTTTCACACACAGTGAACAAGTGGATGATGAAAGCCCCAGCAGGCTTGAGAGTACACAGGTATATTTTAACTGTGAGCAGTTCCAGCTTCAATTCCATGTTAGGATATGAAAGCACAACAGCCTTATTGTCCAGCCTAATTTCCTACAGATACAACAAACTCAAAGCAAGACACAATCTGTGCTCTTACAACCGAAAGGCAGATCTCCACCTGCCATTTTCTTCAATCATCACTAGTGTCCATACTCTCATTCCTCTTTTCCTGCATCAGCAGGCAATTCTAGCCACATGAAAGGTAAAAAGAAAAAACCCTCCAGTGCCTGCATATCTAAAGCTGTCATACATAGTGCATATTTCCACATGGAGATCTGTGCAGACAGATCTACATATAAAATAGAAGATAGAAGAAGTAGAAATAGAAGAAGATAGAATCCTGCTCTGGGACCCAACGTGCACAGTGCAGCTCCTGTCATTACACTTTTTGCAAGTTACTGATAAGCTATCTTGACTATTTGCAAAAGACAGATGTGTGGGGATGAAAAATGTTGGTCTGTCCCTCCTCTGCTAAGTGCATAGAGACCCACAGAATAAAATCTTGCTACATGTTATAAAGTTGATATCTTTCATGTATCTGCATCCTGAAGTGTTTGTCCCCTTTCATGTAAGGAATATGTGAAGCCTAAGCAGGAATTAATATCTTATTCATGGTGTCCAAACCTATCACTGAACCTGTAGCATATTTTAAAGAAAACCAGTCCTTTTTTTTTCTGCTACTTATTTCCAGACAAGTAAAGTTTGTCAGAGACCCCTTTCCTCCTGTAGCTCTCCTTATTTAATCCCTCACCTTTCCTCTATTAGAAATACCTCTAGGTTTGTTCCCTCCCCAGCTCTCACACAGCTCACCTGTTATTTCTAGTTATGTGAAGAATAACTGAGACCTTTCTACAGTACCTATATTTTTAAAGAAAGCCAGGTGTTTTGGTGTGCAGGTGCTGGAGTGCAGACTGAAAATGCCATAAGGCTCCAGCACAGCCTGTTTCAGTGACTGATCACACAGCACAAGGCAATATCTCACAGCATCTAAGTGAGCTCAATCAGCAGCACCAGACAGAGGCATCAGCCACTGACACCACTCTCTGCTCTTCTGGGGGTGACAACATCTGCAGCAAGGTGGCCAAGCCTGGCAAAGCTCACTCATCATGCAGGAACACCCATGGAAAGGGAATTTTCACTGAATACACTCTCAGCTCTAAATTTCTGTCTGTTTCTTATCTTCTTTTCTTTGTGTTAGAGCCAGGATTAATGCACAAGAGATGCAGTTTTCATGTTTAGACTCAGAGTTTATTAATTGTCATCCATAGTACAGTGTCATGAGCTCTCACTAACAAGGTGGGAAATGGAGATGCCTCTAACTCTTTCCAAGGTCCCCCAAGCACCAGCTACCCAATAACAAGATGACACCTACATTATCTACACTTTTAACTCAATAATTGACCACCCAAGGTCCTCAATGCAGCCCCTTTCGCACAATTAGAAAAAAAAAAACCACCCCAAACCATGAAGAAGGTGAAGGATGACTTAGACAACACCCTAAATCCTCCATATTGCTTCACATATATTACTACATACCAAAACCTAAATTCTAAGTGTTTTTTCACCCTGTGATATCACACACTTCTATTGAAGCTACACACCCACAACCCCAGTGCTGTCACTCAATTTTGGAAGCCTTTTCCACACCCTCAAGTCAAATGTGGTGCTTGCTTGAGGGTCGGTGCTTTTTAGCACAGAAAGCCTGAAATTCTCAGCTTTCAGGGTTCCAACATCTCCTCCCCTCTTGTTTGAACAAATTTCCAGCCTTGCAGTGTTGAGCTCTGAACACTGACACTGGAGCATGTGAGAAAGAAGGGAGAGGACTGTCCAATGCACAGGAACAGATCTGTGGTAATAAATGTTTTCTCGAGACAGAAAGCAGTAATCTAACAAAATAACACTAAATCACAGCTGTAAGCAAATATTAATATACTAGTTCTTAAGTTAAAAAATCAGCTGGTTCCTTTTTTGGAGTTCAGCACAGAGAAAATGAATAAAAATATAAAGAAAAACCTCACTTTCCCATAGCACAGGATATTTACTCTAGTGAATGTTGAAACCTCTTCTGTAAAGGTTACTGAAGAATACCTTTGGCTCAAGAACTTGCCTTCCAAAACAAAAGCAATACATTTTTTTTGCAAGCACAAGTTGTACCTGAGCTGACATAAAGCCAGGGCACCAGATTTTAGTATATAATAATCTATACTGAGAGATAATGCTGAGTCATTTCACAATTAGCTAACACAGTGCTGTTTGGGACTGGAAAAACAGGTATCTGCTCCCAAAACAGCATATAAGATGTCAGATTCTATAAATCATTAAAACCCCACAACCTAAAATCTCTCCAATTTTACTTCTTCCCACTCATCTTATGGCTCTGCAGCTTCAATCTTTCAGCCAGCAAAACTGCAGCTATTCTGGAAAATGTCAAAACCATTTCGTTTCTCCTCCACTTTAATAAGGATAATACTGTATTTGCATTCTGGGCCATAATGACCTGAGCTTAAAACCTGCAAAAGAGCAATCATAAATGGCAATTTAAATGCTAAAAATATATAATTTGCTCTGAAGTAAAAGGAATATTTGTTCCATTATGAACTTTAAGAGGCCTTAAGGACTAAAGGAACAAAATGCATGATCAATACCCACACCAAGCTAAAAAAGTAAAAAGAAGCAGACTTTTGCTGAAGAGTGTCACATTTTTGACACCTGAGATCAACCTTTTGCTTTTCAAAAGTTTTACTGCCCGCTTGAAAACTGAAATGAAAAATGAGCAAAAAAGATAACATTATATATGAAAACTATCTATGCTTATTATTACACTTTGAGATTTAAAATTCTTCTGAAGATACCTACTAGAGAAATTAAATGCTTTTATTTAACAGGAAGAAGTTTTTCTAGGCAGCATATATGCTGCAACAAAATCTATGCTACCTTCTCCCACTCACAAATTTCTCAGCCAAAAAAAAAAACCCAAAAAAGTCACCCTGTATATCCCAGGCTCTCATAAACAGGTGAGCTTGGAATTGGGTTGTAGAAAAACTCCCTCCATAAAGGAGCATCAGCTGAATGGCACAGCAATGGAGAGAGTTTTGCCCCTCACTGCAAAACTCCTCCTGGCATGACACCAAGTATGCAGGGAAGAGAGAAAAATCTTTAAATGCTGCTTGAGGAAAGACTAAAACACTTGTCTGCCCTCAGTGTTTTCTCTGCAGCATAAAGGAGAGCCACTTAAATAGAGTTTAACTACAAACAGCTATTTGCAAGATAAAAGCTCCACATGAGGTGGGATATGAGTTACAGGGGAGAAATAGCAGCAGGAGCAGCAATAATAATGTGTGGAGGTTCAAAAAGAGTACATCCTCTTAATTTTAGACTTGAGGACTGTTCTACCAACACCCAGCACAAACCTTCCCAGAGCTGAACACACCATCATAAGTCAACTTTCAGTCAGAACTTGCATTTTCAGAAAATAACTTTATGCTCTATAGCTTGAATAACAAATTTACAGGGTCCTCAGTCACCTCCACATTACAAATTTGCATTGCACTTTGCTAAACTAAATTTGATGACTCTGGCCCAAGAGCTCCCCTAATGTGATAACAACAGAAGCTTTTTATATTCCTCTGTGGTAAAAACTGTCAGATTCTACTGTGGTAAAAATTTGATGCAGTTCAGAGAAGGTCAGGATAGAAGGTGAATTGATTTTATTTGCAATGGACCAAGGTCTAGCATTTTTCAAGCCAAAACTGGAAGTACTTTTGGGTGCTGAACAAAATCTGTTGCCTGTAGTTCTTTCTCAAGCTTCCTTACCAGCTTATGCCTTTCTGCAGGGATGGGAGGAGCTGCGCTCCTTTCAGATAAATTTGATCTTCACCTCTTTCAGAAATTGCCATAATTACTAATTATGATTGTGTGCATATCAGCATGTTTTCCTAGGAATGTATTTTTATGTAAAGAGATAGCTAGATCCCTACCTTATACACTCGCCTACACTGCAGCTCCATTATGAAAGCAAACAAACATTTTTCAAAGCAGCTGACAAAAAAAAATTCTTGAGTCTCATTCCCTGGCAGCCAACACTTGATAAATCACCAGATCATCTAAGCTTTCAATAGTCTGTTTTCATTACTGAAAATAGTTTCTTTTTACATCAGAGAAGAAAAAAAATAAAATGGAAACATCTTATTTTAATAAGTAGAATATAGAACTAGATTATTTGTCCTGGCAGAACAAAAAAAAAAAAGTTCATGATATCTCAGTATTTAGATGAGATACATAATTGTTCATAACCTTTTGATTGCTGACATTCAGTTTCACGTCAAGTTATGGGGAAAAGAAAAGCTAAGGATGTATTCTGCCTTGAAAGCTTACATAAACACAACAGTGATAAGGAAATAGTTTTGGACCTGACCTTCAGTAACTTTCAAACAAAATTGTGGAACAAAATTTAAAACATTGCAGCCTACAAACTAGAATGTATGGCTGCCCATAGAACACTTGGATAACGTGTAAGCCACATATTTGACTCTTTAAGAGCACTACTCAAATTTTCAACAATTTGAAGGCGTAAAACTCGGCAGACAACGCTGTTTACCAAAAAATCTCAAAATGCAACGTGGTGCTGGGTTAAATAGAGAAATCCATTTATTTTGCTCCTCCAAAGGAGATTGAATTGTAGTGGTTTTCATTTGATAAAGCACCCACCACTTCAAAAGTCTGCATCTCTGTTCCACATAAGCTTCAAGAAGATGAGAAATAAATAGACAGACCAAAAAGCACCTTGGCTTCCAAACTTCCTTAATAAACTCTTCTTCACTGAGGGTTTTTAGAACACAGAAAGAGCCTGTGTTTTTTTTCCACTGGCTCATCTCAGCACAGTGGAGCAAGGTGGGTGGTATGGAAAGCACACATAGTACAGCTAATTAACTCAATTTCTCCAATTCCCAATTATCCATCAAAACACCGTGCAAGAGAACACTGTTGGGTCCTCATTCTTATCTCTTCTCAGTATTCTAAATAATGTCACTCCATTGGAGTGGGCTGAGAATAAGAGAGTGATTACAAGAGAGGAAAACAGCAGCTGATGGCAGAAAGTGGAGAACATGGAAGGTGGAGCAGGAGGAGGCTGACAGCAGAAAACCCATGGAAAAAGATGAGGGAGAGGTGCACTGAGTGCTGGCCTGCTTCAAACACTGCCCAGAGCTGTGCAGCAGAGCTGGCAGAGGGAGAAACTCCCACAGCCCAAGCTGCTGCAGCAGTTCTGAAATTTCCACCACAAATCAAAAAGCCAGCCTCATCCCCACTCATCTGGGCAGGGAACCATGGCTGGCACCAACTGGATTGTCAGGCTTTGAAGGCAGCAACCCAAGTTGTAAGCACCCAGAAGATTAACCTGGCAGCCTGGGTGTGAAAACAGGAGGTAGAAAAAGAAAAGTGAGGGAAATCCCATCCCTGATAGTTCAACAGTGAGAGGCAGGCACAATATTTTTTTTAATTCTCTGCCTTTTTTTTTTTTTTTTTTGTGGAAGAAAAGCCATCTGCCAGTTTGCTTGATAGCCTAATTCTTCCTTAATTCAATCCTATTAACTTCTGTCTTAAAATTCCACTGAAGGTATTATTGCTGTTGCAGCTGGTAGAGAGAGATGATTTAGCAGGGAAAGAGGATAGATTTTTTTTTTAGTCATGGGAAGAAATCATACATAACTTTTTTTTATACTACCATCACCACAACATTAGTAAATTAGTATATTTTTTGCCTTAGCCTGCACTGTTCTACAGTTTTCCTAGTAAGCTGCTCAGATTTCTTAGTTCTTCTTTTCTGAGACAGTAAAAATGCAGCACTGTGGTCTGTTATAACCCATAAAGGTTTTGGTTGTCACCTGTGATGGTTTTGGCTTCTTTTTCTCTCTGCCAAGGTCAGGATGAAGAACACAAGAAACAAAGGATCAAGTTCAGACTTGGCTGTTTATTATTTCTTATCTATTTACAGAAAGCTACCCAAACCCATGAAGAAGGAAGAGGAGGGTGAAGAAGAAAGACAAAGACAACACCCAGAATCCTCCATCTTGACTCGTATGTATTACTATACCCCAAAACCCCAAATTCTAAATTTCTAGGACTCCAACAGTCACCAAAGAAACTTTTTAAACCATGGCCTCCCTCAACCATACCATCTGATCTTCACTAGCTCCACTGTGTGAGTGATTGCCAGGATTTCCCCAAGGGATATAGGATCTCTCATGCATGGAATGATTCTGGAGGGTCTCCAGGCATCCCCTGGGACCATTTGGGGTCAGGGCTGGGAAGGTCAAGCACTAAAACTTTGGCTGGTTCATCCCAGCAGGTGCTCTGCAAAAGGCCACACATCACCTTCAGCTGAAGGCATATTAAACATCTCAGAAGAAACTGCTTTTTCTTTAAAAACCAAACCAGAAATGAAGAAAAACCAACCAAAACATCCCCTGGTGCAAGGCATCCAGGCACAAGGTGATACTGATGATGCTGGAGAGCCCAAGGATACAAAGAACTCAACAAAAGGCAGATATAAAAATAGAAAACAGCCAAGGAATAGGAAAAACAGGAATTAACCATTTTGGAGGTAATAAACAAATAGGTAATAAATTAAATACTCACCATACATGTAGTTAATATAGATACAATGTGGAAATGCAAGACAGACAAGAAAAAGCAAGGTAAGAACACTTCTTAGAAAATGTTTTTTCGAATACACTGTATGTTTCCCAGTGATGATGGTTTGAGACAGTCACAACCCACTGTAAAAACTTCACCCCTGCCTGAGCCAACCTTGGGATCCAGAGAGACTAGAGGAGGGCAAACATCACATCAGAGACAGGGTAAGCACAGGGACAGCTTTAAATGCTCATAAAATCTCAGCTCCACCAGTTTCAATATCGTTTTGAGAAGAGGCAATACAGCAGCCATCAATTTGTTATGGATCTAAAAGCTTTGTTCCTCAACCAGCATGCAGCAGAGCTGAGCAAAATCCAATAAAAAAACCACAAAAACCACAAAACAAAAAACCCAAAAAACCACTTTAGATACCAGATTGGAAAAGTCTGAAAGGAAGCTTTGGAAATAACTTTGTCTAGATCAGAATTATACCAACAGTTAAATGTGATGTGTGAAAGGACAAAAGGTCAAATGTTAAAGAAAACCTGCAGCTATTTCTCTCAACCCAGTTAAGAATTCACAAGAGAAGAAATTGGCTTAGACTGTAAAAATACTATAAAATATAAGGTTTTTTTCATGCCTTTAGAAAGAAAACTTTAAAGAAGGACATCATGCTTTGAGCTTATGTGTAGCTCTCTTCAGAAAAAAATGAGTTAACAAGTGAATAGCTATTATAATAAATATCCTTTAAATGTTACATTGCCCTTTCACCATCTTGTCCACACCAATAAGCTTTACTTATTCTAACAGTCTAGCAAGTTTTACACACATTTTCTGCTGAGAACTTTAGACAACTAAAGCCCACATACCCATTTTTTGGTTGTTACTCCTTTATAAATTATTCATTGCTAGAGCACTGACATCTTAGCATCCCCTTTGTAGAAAATGGCTTAATAACTGCAAGCAAAACTTCAAGTTAAACTCAAATATGTAAACTTCATCCAAGTGTCAGTGTCCTCTCAGCTTCACTAATTCCTCAGTGTATTTCTAATTATTCTAAGTACTCTATTCATGTTGTGACTTGGTTATCTGATGACAACATCTCCCAATATCTTTGTTCCTCACAGCTAAAACAATAATTGCTTTCATTTACTGCACTGTCTCTCACCATTTATTTATAACTGTATTGAAAGAGACAAAGTGGCTAAAAAAGAGTCAGAAAACCTTTGTTTGTAAATATGATGAAGCAAGGAATGGGAAGACTGCCTATTTAGAACAGGACACAATAAAAAAATTCTACTACATGAACAATGAGGCACTAATAAAAATAAGGCTTATCTTAGCTCATTTGAACAATAGATACAGGTTCTCTATGCCCCTCCTTTATAGCTTAATACTTAGTGTGAATCCACTAGACATCACTGTACTTCTACAAATCTTGGGAGCTGAGGGATGTTCTACTGCACGGTTCTCAAAAAGAGGAGCAATTTAGGAAAGTTGGGTTACAAAAATGGGGATATCTGCCTGGACATACTTGTGTTTTTTCTTTAAATATGGTATTATTCCACTCACAGAAGCACCTGTGATTCAGCTTGATCTTAGGAAATTTATAAATTGCCTGCACAAAATGAAATGAGGATGCTTCCCCATCAATTAGATCCCATTTGCCCGAGCCCGCTGATGGGAATGAATGGCCAGAGATTTGCATGAGCCCCATCTGCTTTGGTATCCAAAGAGAAGTAATGCAGTTCTACACAGTGCTTCTTTTCATTAACCATAAACAGCATTATTCACCAAAATACCTGCCTGATATATTTCCCTCAGTGTATTTCCTTCATCTTGCAAGAACCGCCTCGTATTAGCTTGACATCACCCCGCTTGTCGTCACCACGGGTTTTTTACCATGGCAACCCGTTATCCTACATCATCACACGAACCAAAGCTGAGCAGGGCACTGTCCCCATGCATATGAAGTTTTAATTTAGGTCAGTATTCAGAGGTACTAGCTAACAAAATGCAGTCAGAGGCTGCCTCTCAAATCTAGAGCACGAGCGGATGTGCACAGCGTGTACCAAGGCAACTTGCGTAATGGAGATGTTTTTGTAGAGTCTCAGGGATGGAAAACTCTAATTATACCTCCCAATTTAAATTCTTGATTACTTTTTTCCCCCCATTAAGTCTTGTCATCATGGTGCCATTTTGTAATGGAAGGATGTGGATGAGCCTTATAGGGATGCCAAGGGCTTCCATGTACGTACAACTGGAAGAGCAAGGATCCTTCTCTAGGCACTCTAAACAAAAGACCAAATGCAAACCCTTAAATCATGCTCCTGAAAACCTAAATGTCTTATTCTACTCTTCAAGGGAAGCAGATGATTTATAGCCTAGCTAAATCCAACTAAACTTGTATGTTATACCGTAAAAATTAATTTCAGTAGTATAAAACTCTCCTAGGAACCAGAAATCCAAATCTTGCAAATACTAAGGGAGAGTTTTGTTTGTCTGGCATTTCTGTAAGATGACTTCAGCTGTCACATATTTTCAAGACTGTTTTAACAGGAGCTGTGGGAAAATAGGAGCTCAGCACCTGCAACTAACTACAGTACTGAGAAGGCATTTGCTCAAGTTCAGTATTTCCAGTTGCCTACTTCTCATCTTGTTCATTGCACCTATGAAGGAGGACTGAGGAAAAACACCCCTCAATGGACAGCCACAAACTAGAGAACCCTTAGCCATGAAAAATGATAAAAGTGAAATATCCTAAGAAGAACTGAATGGCTTGTAGGGGATTGGAAATCAAAACTATCACATAGAAACAAAGTTATATACAACTTAATATATTTTCTTCTCTTTTTCAGCATAGAAAAAAAACCCAATTCTCACATTTTCCAGAGGGTTACTTGAAGATTCAAGATTTGAAGCATGAAGTAAATGATCCCTAGAGAGCATTTATTTGGGCTTTTCATTTCTCATCATACCCAGGGTCAGCAAAATCTTTTACTTATTTTTCCCCACATCCTCAAGAGGAAAGTAGTGCATTGATTCTGGGATTTGGGCAAATTCTCAAAAAGCAGCCTCGGTCTACAAGACGAGAAATCACTGTTGCTAGGGAAACCTATGAGCATTTTTGGTTGTTTTGTTTTTAAGCTTCATTTCCTTACCAATTTCTCCTTCTTGATACTTTTAATTACAGTACAATTAACAATCCCATGGATTTGTGAGCATCTGAGTAGCTCAGCAAGCCACTAACTGCTTCCTCCTGGATTACAGCAGGGTCATTCTGCTCCCCATCCCTGTCTGTGAGCTCAGGAAGCCAGTTCCTAGAACAATATGAAAACTATGTTAGAAACTTTAGAAAACTACATTAGAAACCCAAAATTCTAAAGAGGTATTTTAGTCCCAGCTTCTGTTATTCTACATTAAACCAATGCCCTTGATCTTTTCTTTCCTACAGGGGAAAAACTTCACTCTTTTGAAGATATTGGGGATACTGAACACACAAAATATCTTTGTAGCTGAAGGAAAATTTTCAACAGTTCAACCATGTGAGTTGTTTTATTTGTCAGAGATTTTGAGTTTTGTGGGGGTTTTTGGGGTGACTGAGAGTGAAGGAAAGTGCATGTGTGGATGGGTATATATGTGTTTTTTAGGGAGTTGGGTCTTGATTTAATATTTTTTTCAGCCTTATAGGTACCAGGGACATCAGTTACACAAATTGTTTTGTCAGCAGGGAAACCATTGTGAATTATCACCAACATCAGCTGATAGATCCTTTCCCAGAATTGTCCTCATATCCTACCATTAACAAATCAGCCATCAGAAATACATTAAAAAAAATTAATTACATGAACAAGAATAGGTGGATTTTTTTCCTATGAATGTATATGGCATATACATATGAAAAACAAATAGAATCTGAGTAGCTTTTCTTTGGCATAGAGGGAGGAACATTTACTTGGCTAGATTTTGATAACTCTTTAAAGCCTGATCATTTCATAAGTTGTATTTCAGGGAGGGTTCATATTTGAATAATTGTAAGCAAGAAAATGGCAAGATTTGTGAGGACAAAAGGAGTGATTAGCATTACTCAGATCTGTTGTAGACAGAGCAATCTTATGTAAACAAAATGAATTTTTTCCCCAGTTTCAGAGCATCTGCTCATTTCAAAAAACACACTTTGTCACTCACTTGCATGTATGTTGTTGAGAAAAGACAAGTTATTACTGCAGCAAGACACTGATGACAGCATTGTCATACATTTTCCATATTAACAACATTCACCAATAGATATTAGACAATATGAAAAATGAAAATTGTACTTTGGACATTTGGTTTTCCCCAGGGGTATAGCTGGATCTGGAGACTTGAATTACACACACAGACACACAAAATGCACATTCACCAATATTAAAAATCCAGACAAATACAAACCCTAGATTTTCCATGGATTTTTATTAAATTGTTTACAATCCCCTAGCAATGTTCTGTCAAAGTCAAGAAGCCTACAATGAGAAAATATGGCAGTTTTACACAAGACAAATGTGTGTTATGAGGAATGCCTGGTGTATTACTACATGTAACCAGAGATGAAATCATTCTCACTTTTCACAGTTTGTGGTCATGAATTCACACAGAGGCTAGGTATAAGTCACAGTTGAATACACAGTTGCTTTCGTATGAGAATTTAAAGGAGAACACCCTGGAATTAGCTGTCTCCCCTTAAGGATTCCAACAATCCCTTTTCACAAATAAGGATCTGACTGCATTTAATTTTGCTCTGGAAACCACTCGCTGTTTTCAAGGGAGTATGCACAATCTCATGGAAGTCACATGGATTGCACAGAACATATTGGACCAAGCTGCTGTTATAAACAGCATTAAATAAATTCGGATCAGGAATTTGGATCAGGAATCTGTAGCAGTAACTACAATAAGGTGAGAGGGAAAACCCTGCTGAATAGCTGAACATCAGCTATAACTACAAGCCAAAGCAGGGCAGCTGGGCTAGACTCAGTATTGTTTTAATGCCAAATCATTTATATATATATTCCCACAGATATTTGCACTGATTTTTTTTTGCCTTCCAGTGGTAAGGATGTGTAGTGTAACTTCAATTACTCATCAGATCCACAGTGTCTGTTTGTCTGTGAATGAAACACCAGCTCTGAAGCTAGGCTCATCTTAGACCCTGCTGCAAGAATAATTCCCCCACCATCTCAATAATGAAAGCATTAACACCATCAGCATGCTCTCTAGACTTAGCATTTCTGTTTCAAAAATAAATTAAGGCTGCCATGAGATAGTTTTCCCACTCTGTCTCTACTTGGCTGGGTTTTAACTGATGGCAAGCATCATATTGATCCTTTAGACTCTATTTCTCTCTCTGTTTACAATAGCCAACCTCCACTCAATACCCTGCTGCCATTTAGAAGAGTGCTCACTCACATCAGCACTGCCAGGTCTAATTCTGAGAGACACAGATACCCTGGAGAGAGGCCAGCAGGTAGCTGCAAATGAGAGGGGCTTGGAGCATCAGACACGTGAGGAAAGAATGGGAAAAGCTGGAGAAAAGGAGGTTTAGGGGTATTGGTGAGGATGTAAAAGCCAGGCAGAAGGACAGAGCACGGTCAGTAAAGAGGGAGCCAGACACTTCCCAGGGGTGCCCATGAACTGAAGTCCAGGAAATTCTACATTAAACAAGAAATGTTTAAGAAAGGTCCAGGGGTTACAGAAGTCCAGCACAGGTTGCCCAGAGGAGCTGTGGAATATCCATCCTTGGAGAGAGAGAGACAGCACCCAACCAGACACTGCCACGAAAATCTCTAATTAACCCTGCTTGGAGGGAGGGGGGGTGGATTAAATTGTTTCCAGAGCTGCCTTCCAGCCTCCCCTGTGCTGTGATTCCTGATGTAATCAGTGAGGAGTTAAAAATCCCACGTTTTACCACCTTCACCTTTAACATCAGCAACTTTAGCTCCCAGGGTGAATGACTGTGCCTTGTTCCAGCAGTTGGTAATAACAAAAAGCAAAGTACTTTCTTTAAAGTCCATTCTGTACTCGTACCTTACACAGTCAAATTTGCCTAATTAGTGTTGCTGGTCTATGATTTCAGGCTTTTTTTTTCCTTTGAGAAGAATAATATTCTTTGTAACATCTTTTCTCAAAGAAACAGCAGAACAACAATACAGCATGATCTCACAAGCAGACTGAAAACAGATTTCAATAAACTACTGAGTTTCATAATGGTCCATGTGTAATACTTTATAAAAAATAATTAACCAGGTAATCTGCATCAGTGCAAGCACCTTGCCCACAACATTAACTTTCAGTTTTTAAATCCAGCAGCCATCCAGAGATTGCTAAAAACTTTGGTGAAACTGCTGGGGTGGGAAGAACCAGCTCTTCTGGAGCTGCAAAAAAATAAGTTCTACTAATCACATTTTTTCTTTCTGCTGTCTTTTACACGTGGTCCTTATTTCCATTTATCTTCTCTCATTCTACTTCTGCAAAGAGGTAACAGAAAACCTACTTTGTTCTTAGATGTTAGATAACTTCTAGAGACTTAATATTGACCATTCATTAAGCCCTAAATGCTTATCCAAGCTAGAAGTCTTACCTGGGCTGAAAAACAAACAAGCAAAAACCAAAAAAATACAAAAAACAACAACAAAAAAAGAAAAAACAACCAAAAAAAAAACCAAAACCCACAAAGGGAGGTCTAAGAGAAGAGATTTCTGGAATTTATTAGGACTCTGTTCACCTTAGCTAAAAAAAAAAAAAATCATTACAGCATTCTTTGCCATTTCTTGGGGAATGTCCTCCTCAGTTCCTTCCCTCTCTCCTAATTCCAGGGAGACCTGGCTCCCCCAGACAGGGGAATTAGCTGATTCCTGCTCACTTGCTTCTAACATCTGCCAGCTATTTGAAACTGCATCTGCTCATTCTAGTTCACTGGGAAAAGTCTATTTTTCCATCATGAAGCAATGCAAGGCAGAGAATTACTGTCTCTGAATTAAGGCTTTAATGCATTTAGCTAAGATACATAAATAGACTGGGGAAAAAACAAAAAACAATACATTCTATGACATCTGCTGGCTGCCCTCATCAGCCAGCTCATGATAAGCAGCCATCACAAACGTGTTTACTTTCCTCCTGTCCTCTTGCAAACATTTACCCAATCTGTATTTCTGCTCTATTGCTTTCTGATGGAAAACCATCCCCTCTAAGTGAATTGTTGCTCATCAGCTTGCAAGGATGTACTTAGAAATCTTTAAATGGTTTATATTCTGATGTTGCAGAGCCTCCACACATGTCAAGGCTGAAACTTTGCTGGTTTTAGAGCAGGTTTTTGAAAAGCTGTTTGTTGTTGCATACTAAGTCATGAAATATTTTATGCTATTGAAAATACTCTACCAAATGAAGATTTTAAGAGAATACTTAGAAAGGTCATTTACATCATTACTCTTTGGCCATGCTGAAAAGAAAGGTGAGCTGACCCTCTCAAAAAACTCAAACTTGAAACATCCAGAGTCCTACATGTAAGCCACAAATATATCCTGTACTTAGAGCAATGTGTTTCAGCCAAAATGCTCTTAGGAGGAAAGAAACAAGAGTTTGAGTTGTCCCACCTGCCACTGTGAGTGACTCTGTTTGAAACACACTGTCTGTCACCCCTACAAAGGTTTATGCAGCTGCCAGTTTCCTCCCTCAACCTGTAAAATTTTATGTATTAGCCCTTTTGAGATTTGAGTAATTTTGCTGCACTTTAGGTCAGGGCTTTTTAAAAGGAAGCCACTCTCAATCCTTGTGGGACTTGCTCATGGTCTCCAACATCCTCCATTCCCATCAGTTGCACTGGTTGCTGTTTGTGCTTAACACAGGACCAGCCTTGTCTCTGTTTCATTAAAATTGTTTTTGCTCTTCTTCTGATATGGCCAATTCTGTAGAAAACTACAATATTTTCCCCAAGGAAGAATTTCTACCCTATATTGCCAGGTTCTTTGCCTGGACTAGGCAGAGATTTGTATCCAAGGCTTCAGGGCAACCCAGGACACATTCCATGACTTTTCCATACTTTTCTGCAATACTTTTTTTCATTTATCTTTTGTCATGAATAGATTTAATTTATATGGTCAGTCTCCTTGCAGTATTTCTCCTACAGAAACATATTTCTTGTAACAGTCATTAGCAAACAATTCTGAACAGTTTTCTCTTCCCTGGTTCATTGTCATCACCTCCCACCCCTTGCCAAGACTTGTAATAAATTTCTATATTTCTTTTCTCATGTGACACCATACAAATCTAAGTGACATCCAGAAAAATGTGAGCTTTGTTCAACCATAAAAAGAGGTGCCAGTGCTTTCTGGAGCCATTTTCATAATCCAGACTGTGTTTGCACCTCCATTTCCCATTAAAGTGTCATTCTGCCATCACATCCCCCAAATTCCACCTTGGCTGCACAAAGCCATGACCAACTCAGCTCTCATTGTGGCAGCAGAAGTTAATGGGTTACTGATAATACTCATACATGCATATGGGTATCTATCTCCCATATCAATCAACAGATGAAGAAAACCCATCTTGAAAGATGAAACTTAAAAAATAAGGTCTGCATCTCTTACCTCCTTTCCAAACCCTCCCACCCAAATACACTCTGATCCAGGAAAAGTCATCTTTGCCTTTTTTTTTTTTTAATGAGCTGTTTGTTTATTGCCAAGGTAAATGTTAATCATTAGCACTTCATTCATGGCTCTATTTACCATCTAAACAGGAGATGGCTTCTAACCATGCCCAGGGGAAATTAGATTTCTAAAAATTAGGATGCTTGTTTTAGCATCTAAATTAAGCTCTTAGGTCACAACAAAAATCTTGGCCAGGGAGAAAGATCTGGATCTACATGAGAGTTTCAGGGAACATCTGTGGATGTCAGGAAATATGTATCCCTCAACAAAATCAGCCTGCTGTCAACACTCCATCTAGTGGGAGAATTCTTTTTTGGAAGAATGGCCTCACATCTCTTTAATAATAGCTGTAGCATACAGTGAGGAAGAAATGGGAGCGAGTATCTCCGAGCTGGCAGCACAAGTGGAACAGTGCCATTTTCCTTTACAAAAATCCAAGTATGGGCATCACTTTTTCTAGGCTAAGAGCCAGGAACACAAAAGCAGATTTCTCTCTGGAGCTAAGGATGAGCTGGGACCAAGTGACAGGAATGTCATTCCACTTCCACAGCTGCAGCTACACCCCAAAACAGAGCCATTCTTCCTGCGTGCTGGTATTCAGCAGGTATGCAGGAAAGAGGAAGAGAGGAATATGAATTGAGGTAAACAGATGCAGGAGAACTGATGGCATCCCCAGCAATGGGATCAAAGGCTGAACTGAAAAACCTTCCTGTGAGATCAGACCAGCTGCCACTGAGACACCTGAAGCAAAATTAAAAAATGGAACTTCCCTGTCCAGTGAACCTAGCACCTCGAGCATTTTGATGCTGATTATTGTTTCTTTTGCCCTCAAACTATGACAATTTGACCTGTAACAATCTTTATAACCTCACTTCTTTTTCCTCATGGCCAGGCTTATCATTCCAGCTCTTAGCCTCCACAAATTTATTGTCCTTGATGTGCCTTGGCCTCTAGAACACTGCAACCTTTGCCAATAAGAATTACAGAGGAAAAGGACCTGGCCAGTTTCTGTAGCAATCCTTAAGAAGGGAAGACAAGACACTTCATTTGAGGAGCATTTTGGCTTTTACTTTTCTTATAATAGCAACTTCTTTTTTTTTCCCCACAGTATCTCCCATCAAATAGTAATAACTCAGTAACCAAAAAAATCACAACAAAACACCCTTGAACAATAAGATTCAAAATCCTGCACGCTTCATCAGCAGAGATAAGTGTGAAAAAGCATTGCTAGAGCACAGATTGTTTATGCTGCAACCCAGACAAGGATGATTTTGAAGTGTTCACACCCACAGCAATATTTGGACTGTAACTCAGTGGGGTAGGATTGGTTTTTACATCTTTATTTCCAATGAAAGTTTCCAGCTGTAGAGCTGGAGTAGGTTTCATGGCAGGGGAGGGCTTGATGACTCATTCAATGGAGATAAGGATGACACTGTAGAGAACTAGTTTTCCCTCCTTCTCTCAAACTACTTTATCCACTGCCTCACTTCATGACTCATTTAACATCAAATATAATAAGAAAATTTGTTGTGTTTCAAAGCTGCCTTCAGCACCGCTAGAAAATGGGAAAAAATCTGGGCTGCTGATTAGATTATTTACGTGGTTATACAGAAATTGTGCCCAAATTTCTGCATTTGCAATAGCACGACCTGCAAAAACAAGTTCAACCCCAGCTTAGGTATGAAAACTGTTGCATAGAAACATGTTTTATTCATGGACAAAGTTCCAGGGTTCTACTCCTTCCATGCTCAGCTTGTCAAAGCTTAACCAGCACTGAGGGAAATAGGAAAAAAGCACTGTCTTGAAGGAAGCCAGATTTTTAAGCCTGATGATGATTGATTTGCATTTGTGAATGTAAATCAATCACATTGCCATTTATCCTGGCTTGTGGGCCCATGCATGAGCTGAAGGACAAGGTCTTCACAGACAGACTTGTCCCTATAGGATTTAAGAGCGGATTTAATAGGACAAGGGGTCAGCACACAGTGTTCCCTACAGACTGCTCCAAGCCACATGGAGACAGTGCAGCACTAACTCATTTAAGGCACTTGAGCAGATACCCAGCTCCTGGGTTTGCAGCATCTGCTCCTCATAATGCAATGCAGGAGCTCAGCATGACCAAGCAGCAGAACCTTTAAATCCAGCCAAGAACAAGAGACACCAAGAGAAAAGAAGTTAAAAAATTGCAGAAAACAAAAGGCAGTGGGTAAGGCATGCCCATAATGCAGTAAAGCAAGCAAAAGAACCTGCTGTTTAACCTGTCTCCTTAAAAAACCTGTCAGATTTTGGTCAAACACTAAAAGCCAAGGAAGTACCTCAACTCCTAATGGGGGAAAAAAAAAACAGTCACCTAGTTTTTCTCCCAGGCAAATTTGAACTCAAATCATGACTGAAGAAGTTTCAGAGTTTGTTTTCCTGAGCTGTTATTTCAACCCTTTGCTTTCTTTAGCATCTACACTTCCTAGAAAGTTTCATTTCCCCACAGGAACCCCCATAGTGCTGTAGCTCACAGCAAAGATGGAAAAGTCTCAGCACAAAAACACAGGAACACACAGCCACTTTTTTTTAAATGGTGTGCTATGACACAAACAAAAAAATTGTTGCCAGGAAATGGCTCTTCAGATATTTACTATGCTACACACTTCATTTCTCCCTATTACAGAAATATTCTTCAGCCAACCTACCTCTAAGTGTCTTGTTTGCTTGAATCACTGACAACCAGAGTACTTGCATTAACATCCACCCTGGCTTTTTTTCACAGCCTACCTTTTTCACACCATTTCTGCTCTTAGAGGTTTTTTTAACCTCATAAGATTAATTCTGTAAATTGATCGATGACATTTATAATGTTTAAACAAGAAAGAGAAAGTGCCTCGATGCTTCTCTGTCTGTTTGTATTTTTGCAGCTCCAATGGAAAATCTCCAACAGGCTTTGTTTGCTAATTACTTTAATTTGCAGCTTGGAGGGAAGAAGAGTTAGCACCTATTAGGTAAGCTTTATTCTAAATATGAAAGGAATCACACGGGAGTCAGAGCATCAGGCCCTGGATGAATGATTTCCCTGCTTTTTATGAATCAGAGAACAGTTCAGCCATAAATTACATTTCCAGAACACGAGGAACAGGCGTGTCCCAGGCTCTACTTGCAAAGGAAACCATTGGCTCACTGACAGCACCCCTTGCTTGCTTTTGAAAAGGAGTTTACACCAGAAATAGCTTCAAAATGCAGAGCAAACAACTATGTTCTAGCACCCTCTTCCTTCAGTGACTTGTGCTGCCTGTGTTTCCCATGCTATTTGATTTCTGTGTGCTATCATCTAGGAACTTGGGTGGTTTAAAAAGGTGTTTTTTCTGCCAAACTTGCAAACCTTTGCAAGTTTGGCAGGAATAACACCTTTTCAAGACTCAGGTCTCCAGGCAATTGTTGTTGACCAGTCACAGAGTGCCCATACCCTAGAATTTTAGCTAATTAACACTTCCAATGGAGTGAGAAACTAGATTATTCATTGATGCTAAGAAAATAATAAGTGGACTTTACTACTGAATTAATAACAAGCTGTCTGCTGCTCGCTTACCAGCCTCTGCCACGTGGGTTTTTTTTTCATATTAACAGCTAAATGTTCACAGAGAGAATGCTGAATAGCTCACTGTAAGTTAATGGGGCAGCTTCAACATCTCTCAAGTTTTATGCCAGGTGCTTCAGTCCACCCCAAGGCACAGAGAGAGAGCAGGAATGGACAATGTTGCTCCTCACTGTGTCCCTCACTCAGGTCACCCAGGGCTCTCATTCAGCTCCAGGCTCCATGGTGGGCAGTGGTAATTTGCAGGCTCTAGACAGGTGCAGAGACCTCAAGCTGCAGCACCAATACTGTCACTATAAATCAAGCAAAAAAACCCTAATTAACACCAATCTAGCAAACTAAGCATGAAGTGAACACTGAACTGTTCCATCAGAGGAACTGATGCAACTCAGAAAACTTATTTTTTCCACTTTCTTTTAAAGCCATAATCATGAAGTGCAAATATAACCTTGCCAGAGATAGTGGGGGAAAAGCAGCAGGGTTCAGAGTATGAGACCCCACTCACACACAACAGGAAGATGGGAATAGACTGGTACCATACCAAAAAGCCACCAATATTTCTATTTTCAGTATATCAGAGAAGAGAAAATAATTGGATCTCTTTTTTTTTCCCATTTCATCTTCTTTAAAGCAGGCAATAGTTTAAATTTAGGATAAGAAGCAAAGAGGAAAAAAAGAACAAAGAAAGCATATACTGCTTTTGGACACAGATGTTATTCCAAGTCAACCCTATAACTGTGCAGCAGATTATGCAGTGCTTGTGCAGCCATTTAAGCTGGCCAGCAGAATACTTGATCTTCCTGGAATCTTCCCTTCTCTCTGCTTTTCCAGTCCCTGAAAAATCCACTAGAAGATAGCAGCGAGGAGCTTGGCTGCCTTATCTCAGGTCTCTTTCCCAGCCCGGAGCACAAGCCCAGGCTCTGCTGCTCTCTCTGAGCTCTCTCGGTTCCTTCAGTCTCCTCTGCCACCCGCTGGCTCCGTGCCCATCCTGCAGCCTGGCCACGGCCTCTCCTCCAGGTAAAACTCAGCAGAGTTGGATTTTCTCCAGACACCAAAGTCAGCTCAGTGGAATACAGTGACAGCAGAAAGCCAAAGACTCGTGATCTCAAAATGCCAAAGACTCCTGATCTCAAAATGATGCCTTGAGTTTCAGC
>VWYP01016384.1:0-17287 GCA_013400435.1 Pycnonotus jocosus
ATAGAATATAATTCTAATATAATTAGAATATTAGAATAGAGTTGTTTAGGTGGGAAGAGAACTCTAAATTCATCAAGTCCAACATTAACCCAATACTGCCAAGCCTACCACTAAACTGTGTCCCCAAGTGCCATATCTACAGGTTTTTTTAAATCCCTCCAGGGATGGTGAGTCCACCACTGCCATGGGCAGCCTGTTCCAGGACTTGACAACCCTTGCAGTGAGGAGATTTTTCCAAATATCCAATCTAAACCTCCCCTGGTGCAACCTGAGGCTGTTTCCTCTTGTCCTGTCACACGTTATTAGGGAGAAGAGACCAATTCCCCCTGGCTGCATCCTCCTGTCAAGAAGTTGTAAAGAGCCATAAAATCCTCCCTGAGTCTCCTTTTCTCCAGGCTGAGCCCCACCAGCTCCCTCAGTTCCTCTCACTGCACCTGTGTTCCAGACCCTTCACCAGCTTTCTTGCACTTTGTTGGCAATTAATTTTGCTCATTCTGGCTCCATAATAGTGTCACTAAATACACTTAAACAAAGTTTACTTAATGAGGACGAAATTTTAAATGGAATGAGAGAAGTTTATGGGGCATAAACAGCCTTATAGATTTTCTTAGCTCAGACTTCACCCTGCCTATATATTTAAGCCTGTAAATGAGGAATGTACATGTAATGGGACTGAAAATAGACCTACTGCATATTCAGACCCAAATATAGACCCTCACAGAACTGTAGACTTCTCATGCAGCTAAAGATGTCACGGTCAAACTTTCCTTGACAGTCAGTGAAACACAAGCAGGATATTTATTTGGACCTTGGACCTGAGTATAACCAAACAATTTCACATTTTTTTAAGCAATTTTGTACTCTTTTTAAAAAAAAAAAAACAAACAAACACTTCAAACAGGACATGTTTCTTTTAACATGCATAATTCTGGTCAAATCTGTCAACAGAATAAACAAAAATAGTCATCTGCTATAGGGGAAATGCAGCAACTGATTGAAATGAGGTTGGCAATGTAGCTTCCAGGCAGGAAGCTGTGTGCTGAATTTAATTTTAAGTATCAATATGACTTCCATCATGGTAGAACTCTGATTTGCATGGAAAGCTAAGCAGGAGATTCAATTTGTTTACACAAACAATTTAATTACTCTGTAAGAAGGAAATAGCCACAAAAATTGAAAGAGTTGAGCTACCCAGTAGAGACTTGATTCTGTAAAGATGCTGAGATGAAACATCTCTGATCCATGTCCCACACAGGAAAGAAAGGTGTGATAGGAGACTGCAGCAGAGTGGAGGGAACAGGACCAGAACCAAACAACGGAAGCTGAAGCTTCACATCTTTTGGAAGTGGATGTGAGTAGAGAATAATGCTTTAGTGAGAGAGTTGTCCTGATGGGATCAGTGTAAGGTCTGCTGGTAGAACTTGCTGGCCTGCAATTCACAGGAAGAGAGAGCAGACCACCTAAAGGTTTCTTCCCCTGAAACCAGTGAATCTGTGACTGAATGCCTTGTACTCACAAACACCACAGGCAGTGGGAGCAGAGGACCATCAATTTTATAAGAGTAGAACACATTCTGGTACCAGGCCATCCTCACGTATACATGAAGAGTTGGGAACCAGATCTGTGACTTTGGGCCACTTAGAACAGAGACATAGAATTGAAAAAAAGTTTTTGTTTGTTTGTTTGTGGTTTGTTTGTGGTTTTGTTGGTTTTTTTGTTTGGTTGTTTTTTTCTGTTGTTTGGGTTTTTTTGGGTTTTTTTTTTAAGATTCTTATCTAAAACAAAGGAATGAATTCCCTGGCTGATGGAGAGGAACATCACACCCTGGATGTCAGTTTGTGGACATCTCTGTGAACCACACATTAGCAGTAGGCTCTGCTTTGTAGTTCATTGATAAAATCCCTTCTGAGCAGTTGCTATGATAATTCATGTGCCAGGATGAGTCTTTTTCCATCACCCACCCCAGTGTATAAAATCATGGTAAAGACAGACATTAATCTCCAGGCTAAACAACACCTAAACTGCATTTAAACACCTTTTATTGGTTTAAAAGTAGATTTACTGACCTATATTTATCCAGAATACATTTCCTCTGCTAAAACACATTCTGTTTGTTGCCTGGTAATGTGTCTTCACAACAGCCCTTTGATGAGTCTGTACTGCTGCTTAGTCATATTAGTATTTAATTCTGATCCCTGGCTCTGGTAGCAGATGAAGAGAAATACAAAGGCTGAACACATTTGTTTAGCAATGACTTGAAAAAGGGTTTTTATTAGCTGGAATTTTGAAAGTATCCCTTTTGTACAGTATTTTGGGTGTTAACTAGCAACTCTGGGACTGAGAGCAGCTGTTGGCTGATTAGCTGCTCTGCATCAAGCACATCTTACTTCGTGCTTTGTTCCTATGAACTGCCTAATAGTCCTATAGATAGGTGTGTATGTAATTACTATAATTAATATGAGATAACTAATTAGCAGTGCTGTAGGAAGTACACAGTCAAATTAATGTTCCTATGGTAATTTGGAAGAGAATGAAGATGTTCAGAGCAGGAAGATCATCATATTTTTCACCCCCAGTAGTGTTCTCCTATCACTTGGGCATCTTGCAAGATGCTTTTCCCTGGACAGATCTGGCATTTGGGTTGGGTTTTTATCAGAACAAATATAAAGTTACTATTTCAGAGAGAAAATCTACTCGATGTGCAAATTAGATTTTTTTTTTAAGTGCAGATTTTTTTATGAAAGCTTTTTAATTGGTTTAGCCTGGCTTTTAGTGCTCACTTAAAAATGACGCTAAAGCATCTCCTGGCAGCTCTCTGCCTGCTTTAGAGCCATGGTAGGTGTATTTTCTTACCCTAATACAATCCCTGAATCAGAACCTTGTGTCCAAACTACAGGATGTAAATGAGATTAGAAGGCCTTAAGAAAAAAAAAAGTAAAAAAATATATACCAGGAGAAGGAGTGGTCAGTATTTTCCCATTAAACATTGTTTTCCTCCATCATGCTCTGCTGTTGTCCTCAGGGACAGAAGTAGAGCAGCAACTAGGAGATATAATTTTGTAAGTCTACCCAATAATACAGAAGTGAAGGCCAGGGCAATGAAAAATGTTTCCCATAATCCTAAAAGGTTAGCTCAGGCACAGTGAGATTAGTGTTAGATTGACCTTAAGTAAAACATTTCTGCCTGGCTGGTAAACTAAGACATTTTATTTTGATCTTATTTTGATCTTATCGTTGTTTTGAGGCATTCCCATAATCTTTTCCAAATCACAGTGAATTGGGGTAAGATTACTGAAGTTCCTTCAGGGGAAGTAAAACAATCTAGGTTTCCAAGGAAAATCCTCACGAACATGAAATAGCTTTCACTTGGTTTTTTTTGGTGGTTTTTTTGTTTGGTTGTTTTTTTTTCTGGTTTGTTGGGGGTTTTTTTGTTTCTTCAGAAAGGCAAGATAAAAACACATTGTGTTCCTCAGTTCATTCCATTACAGTGAACAACAATAATTTACATCCTTCTTTCACAGCAGGGATTTTATACAAGTTCAGGAAGAGACTTTGGAAAGTTTATGAGAGCCTTATACCTTCCCATTTGTTCAATAACAAGACAGACATAATAATTTCCAAGTGAGAACAGCACCAGATACAACATTGGATGGTCTGTTATCAATTATTGATACAACATTGATGGTTTGATATCAATTATTGATACAACGACGATGGTTTGGTATCGATGCCCTCTCAGTTCTGTCAGCTCTGTCTTGCTCTGGTTTGGCTTTAAGACATGAGTGACACCAAATTTTTCAGGTTCAGTCTCTGTTTTCCACCATCCTCACTAATGCTGTGTACATCAGAGAATGTCACAGGGATCTGCATGTCACCTGCCACCACGTCACATGTGGCAGGCAGTGTCCAAGATATCCAGTCAAGTGTCTAAGAGATGATCTTGGATACATTTATCAAAATGCAAAGAAAACTTTATTAGTTCCTCTGAAGCTTCTAAAACTATTCTGGTTTTTTTTTTCTCTATAAATTCTAAGGACGTGAATGAAATATCAAAACCTAGCTCCATCCTATGTGTAAATATTTTTTCATAATTGACCTTTTCCCTACAAATCATTACTGGTTTAATTGACTATGCAATTTTGCATAGCAGAATCCATTTCTCTCATTCTCACATATTTGAACCTTCCAAACATTTATTTCTCTTGATAAAATATGCTACATGAGGACTGGGATTAAGAGCAAAAATAACATTGCTGTAACACAGTATTCAAACTGAAATGAGATGGAGAGATTGCTGACTTTTAGCATGCAGCCAGCTCAGACTGAAAGTGGGAAAGGAGGGTGAAATGTTTCCTGAAACCAAAGTTTAGGTTGTAGGACAAAAATTGTTCAGCATAATAATAATTACACCTTCATATTTCCTTCCAGATCATGTAGCAAAAAAATGTATTTCAAGGGAACAAAACCAGAAAAGAGAAAAGATGGAAATAGAGAAAAGATAAAATAATTCACTAATGGTAAACTGTCCCATCATGAGACCACTAAAAAATATCCTGTTTATTTTGATGCTGATTTCGGGTCAGATTCCACAAAAGCAAGGGAAGGGAAGCCCATAGCCATCAAATGACTTTTTTTTTTTTTAAAGAAAGTTCTCTATTACCATCTACTGGAAGGAAAGTCTCATTGCCCTGTAAAGATGTAAGCAAAATAAATTTACTGGCTATTTTGAAGACATAGTGAATTTCTGAACACTCCACTCTCTGAATTGAAGCAGATCTTCTCATCATGAATTTTCTCTACAATAGTGCTACTATTCTGTTACCACCACAAATGTTTAAAAAATCATAATTTTACATTAATTCCTATTCACAACATATTAAGACACATAATATTGTATACACTCTATATGAAATATAATATAAAATTTACTATATCAAAATATAAAATAATAATCATTAAATGATGAATACCACTTCTTTTAACACCAAAATTAATTCCATACTCCAGTATACAGAAATTAATTATCAGAGAAAATTTTTTGTCTGCTCTCATTCACACTTCATTAATTATTCATCTTCCTAAACAGATGATGCTCCCCAAAAGTACTACCCAGAGTGGATGAGTATTTTGGAAAACCCAATCCAAGAGAAACTCTGAAAGCTTTACCCCAACTATGATGAAAGATAATGTTGTTTTTCTGAAATAAGTGTTGCTTCAAAATATGACTAAAAATGTTTCAAAGACATAAAAAGTAATTTGTGCTCTGAGACCCCAAGGAGCAGAGGAAGAAACAAGGAAGGTCTAACTGACATAGCAGGAAAAAAGTTTCTGATGAAAAATTAACCACAACAGGTTGTTGACTGCTATGAAGCCTCCCTCACAGGGAGTTTTTACATCATCTCTGTAAAGAACTAGAGAGCTGCTGTTGACGCTGGCAATATCTCAGATTATTTCCAGTCCTCCTTCTGGGATATTACCCATATTGAAATCTGTCTTGTCTAAAGGAACTGGTCATATCAATGTCTCACGGCACCACTCATCTCATAAACTGACTGCCCAGATTAAAATACAACCATTAAATTCAATATTTATGTCTGTCAAACTCTGCATTATCGTGGGAATACTGCAACCACCTGCACCCCAGGAATAGATGGAAATCACAGGTGTTATTTAGGGACAGTGAGTTTACTTGAAAAAATTGGTTTTTGTAAGACAAGGAATGGAAACTAAAGTTAAATTACTCCAGTTCTACATGACAAAAAAATGAACTGGATCCATCCTGAGAGAAGAAGAACTTCTACCTCCCTTATTCAGAGGAAAAATCTTGATCCCTGTGTTTCTTAATTCCATAATACCATAAACTCCTGAATAGGCAGATGTAGGCTATGTGCAACTACAGGATGGTAATAGAAAGGGCTGGATACTTTTTCTCTAGAAAAAGAAGTTTAATCTATGTACTAAAAGTTGTTTTGGCACTACAACAGATTTTTCCACGTAGCCAACCCTTTTTGTGGCATAAGTTATGTGAAAAATCTGATACACACTGATAGATTTTCAGCTGTCTCAAAATTTATTTTTCCATACGAAATAGCAATAGTAAAATCAAACAAACAAAACCCACCAAAACCAAAACCCCAAACCACACAGAGACACAACTCCTCCTGCATTTAGAGACTCTTCCATGTTGACAAGTTTATTTTTAATTTATTGCCTGAAGAGCACTTCATTGTGAAAGTATTTTAGTTATTGACTGAAGTTTATTGCAGTAAAAACATTCAGCTATGGCAAAAGCATTGCTGGAGGAGTTTAAAACTGTGCATAATCAACTGGCAGGGAAAAGGTGGAGTAAAGAGTAATATAACAGTAATACATCAACATCTTGTATTCAACATCAGAACAAACCGCTGTCTTCATGTGGAATACATTTCTTTTAGAGATCAGGTGACCAGTATGTTTAAGAAGGAGTTATTGGAAAAAAAAGATCTCCTTAAAATTTTGCAGAAGCAGAGATGCTAACTGCTATTTGTGACTTCTTCAAAGTCTTCTCCCTCAACATGACATAAAAATCTCAACACATGATAATTAAAGAACTCTGTTCCTCACAGTAATCATTATTGTGTCTTTTAGGGATATTAGCACTGTCTAAATTTAAGTATCTAATTGAAATGGTGCCCTCATTTTGGTTGGGATAGGGGTAATTTTGTCCTGGGATTTTATAGTGGACATCTCCATGAAAACTGATCTCTCACAGGTTTGTGTCATGCATGCAAACCCATGTAGACATGCTGGCACCTCTAGATTATTTCAAATGCTCGTAGAATTTGTGCTCAGGGAGCTGGGTCAAACTCACACCTTTATTTTGTGGTTGTACCTACCAACACCCTTAAGAGTAAATATTTAAATGCTACAGAACCTTTCCGAATTCCTCCTGTGCAGACAGAAAGATGAAAATAAGGTAAAGATCCTGGACACAAAATGTCCACTGTGATAAGGAGAAGAGGTGAGGTGAAGAAAAAATTACAATTTAATTTTTTTTCCTGAATTTCATCCACAAAGGCATATAGATCCCATATGAAAAAAAAAAAAAAGTTGATTTAATTGTTTGCAAAAGGGCATGATAACAGCATGTTTCTTGACCTGTAAATTTNCATGATAACAGCATGTTTCTTGACCTGTAAATTTGTTCACAAGGGGAAAAACTAAATAATTTGTATTTAGATTAAAGTAGACAAAAAGTTGGGCCCTTGGTAATATGTCCTTCTTGGATTTCCTAAACAGGCAGTGAAGTTGTGTATTTTATGTAAGGCACGTTTTATGATGACTGCTAGACATTATCATATTAAAAATTTCTGTTTGATTTATTGTTCTAAACATCTCATACTATTTCTTCTGTGGAAGGTACTGATATATAACAGTACAAACCACCTTGGTGACTAACAAAGATTTATACAACCAAGTTTTGGGCGTCTAATATTGTGGGAATTAAATCACACTGAGGATCTCTGTGTTGTCTGTGCAGGAGAGCAGCAGGGGATTTTCTGAGTTCAGGGGATTTCTGCTTTATGATGTCACTTTTCCCATTTTCTTTGAGTTAGCAGAGGCCATATAACACTCTGGTTGACTCACAAGCTGTTCCCTGCAATGGGTCACTCACTGCCTGTTGCTCATCTCTCTTGTGCTCTTCCTTGCCTGTTTGGTCCAACAAGGTGAGAGGAATTGTTGCAGAATATTCCTGGTGCAAAGCTTTGCTTTAAAACAGAAATTCTCCCTTTGATGTGAACTAAACCCATGCAGAAATTCTTTGGTGCGTTGGGGAGATGGATGATGGATCCCTGGGCTCATCAGCAAATACTTTTGTTTGCATGTGAATGCAGCTGTTTCCCATAATATTCTCCAATTATTTCTTTGCATGAGCAACAGTGCACAGAGGAATGAAAACCACAAAGCACCTGTGTGAAATTTGAATGCAAGTTTGCCAGAAATGTGGGGGTTTTTTAATATTTACCCAATTCTACCCTGAATAAACAAACATCAGTGAAATCATGTTGGGGGTTTGTTGGTTGAGGGGGTTTTATTTTTTAATATCCGTGGGTTTGAATGTCAATTTAAAGGAAGAAGTGATTACATATTTTTAGGGTTTTGGTGTTGCTTTTTGTTTCTGTTGGTTTGTTTGTTTAGGTACATGCATGAAACCATGTCCCATGGCTCAGAGTACTGGAGCCTGGGAGAACTTTCTGGGAGAATATCACTTTATGATCCATCATCCTGGTTACACTCGTGACACAAGGTGTGGTTCTGAGTGGGTGTTACAAACAACCCAGTCCAATCCCTCTGTGTAAGGAGTGGCTGCTCTCTACCTCTGGCCACTGCTGGAGACAGGATGGTTGGCTGGGAGGATCTCTGCTCTGACACATTAGTACTGTCATTATGCTCAGGCATTTATTTTTCTTCAACATTCAGCAAACAAACAAACAAACAAAAAAGTCTGCCTCCCATCCAGACTCTTTCGTTATTGTTTCATTTTGAATTGTCTCACTATTAAACACCAAGAAACATTTTCAAATTTTCTCACTTTCTTACCTAACACTGGGAAATCAAATGTTTATTAATTCCAGGTTGCATATCAGGATTTTGAAGACAAGGAAACCCTTAACAAACCTTCCCAGGCTGCTGGTTTAAATATTCCTTACTTTTCCAACAATTGCAAAAATACTTTGGGGACCTGGTTCATTACATTTCAGTTGGATTTGCTGGAAACTTGAGGAACCCTCAAAAAAAAAAAATTCCCACAATAGGAGTTTATTTCTTAGTTTATTTCTTTCTTTATTTCTTGAATTATCTGAAATTCACTTGATTATGAATTACTGTTCTTATCTGGAGAGCAGGTACTTGGGGGACTTGGTGAATCCAAAAATTAAGTCTATTTTTGCTACTATTTTTGTATCCTTTGGTGAAACTCCCCCTGGAAGTTGCAAAAAAAAATTTAAATTTTAAGCATCAATCATAGAGCAAAGAAGAAAAAAAAGGAATAAATCTCAGGCCTATAGCTCCAAACAGTTTGTACTTTTTCTGTTATGTTTAACAGCACATGGTTTGCTCAGGTGGACTTATCTCCTGCAGGCATCACCAGAACATGCCTTACACAGGCTTCTCCAGGCACCACATTTTTTTCATCATTGTGCATTTACATGGAGGCAGGAGGTATTAAGCCTAGAAGAAATTTAACAACAGAGAAATTTTAGCAGCCAGGGGATGATCGTGGCCAGCAGATGCCACTGCTGCTCCATGCCATCAGTGAATTGCTTCATGCACTAGGCTTAATAATTTATGACTGAAATACAAGGTGTAGAGATAAGTATTGAATAAGCTGAACATTACATTTTTAGTGATGCTTTTTAATAACAAATGCATTTTTGTATCCTATGTATTCAATACAGTGGCTCCTTCATGGTATAGTTCTGCTATTTTGCTGAATTATGTGGTTTTTTACATACTTTCAGGGGGGAAGTGTATGTCAGATCTTCATGTTAGGCAGAAAAAGAAAGAAAAGAGAATAAAAAAGCAGAAATTTTGGAATGAGTCCTGTTGAGAATCACAGACACTGACTGTGTGCTGTGTTCCATAAAGTTAGCAGAAATGCAGTCACAACTTGCAGTAAAAACTGTTGAAAGCAATACAGAGAAATAAATATTAGAGGCACTGGATCTCCACTGTGGGTCCATGTATATACATACATGTGTATGTGTATAGTTTTATAGGTATATTTTTTATTTGTATGTTCACCTTCCACCTTTAGTCTGTGGTGTCCCTGACTGTGGTACGGGGTTGGAACAGGATGATCTTTAAGGTTCCTTCCAAGCAAAAACATTCTGTGATTCTATGATTTTGTGATTCTATGATTCTATGATTGATTCTATGATTCTATGATTCGAGATGAGGTATTAATTGGTAACTTAATATACATATGGAGTTATCTGCTTTCTGAATTCTGTAAATCTATTGAATTCCTCACTGGAGCAGCCTGTCCTCCCTATTTTTCTTTTCCCACAAGGTGTCAGTGTTTCCTACCGTTTATGCCATGGCAAGTTTGCTGGCAATGATTATCCATGGTACCTTAAGAGGAATTCAGTTAATTAAAAATGAGACATTGTCAAACATGCAACCCAAAGCATTCCTTAATTAAAGAGTTTGCTTTAATTGGGGAAATGGAGCTATTGACTCTGCTTTTATAGAGAAAACTTGAAAGATTAACACTGTAACCCCCAAATTTTATCCTCCTTCTTTCTCTGATTGGACAAAAGATACAAGAGAAAAAGGACACTACAAATGGTGAGAAATAAAAGTGCTTCATGGAAAGTTTCTGAGAATCCTACACAAAAGAAAACATTAAGACACTCGATATTTTAAAATATTATGTATATATGTATATATGTTTGTTTAAACACTACAAACTATGACAGCAAGCACTTCTTTAAATACAGTAGATAAATAATTGTAATTTTCTTTGTGCCCACAGGATGTCAGAGTTCACTTTAGAATGCAGTCGTACAAAATTTAGAATGACAAATTCAGTCTTTGTCATCAGGTTTGAAATATTTATAAATACATGTTTTGACCAAAACCAGTAAAAATGAGCAGAGTGTCTGCTACTCCATGTAATAAACACATCAACATCCAGATTTGCAATCCAAGTAGGCATATTGACTTCATTTTTCTACATGGAAGAACGGCTTTTCCCTCAATTCAGTGTTCCTTTCCTTCAGTGAGTTTTCACCCCTGGAAATGTGGAGTTCAGTAGAGTTCATGGCTCTCTCTCAGTCGGCTCCTCAGATATCCAAGGTGCAGCACTGTGATACTTTCGTTGTCTGGATAGCTGCAGTGAGATTTTTAACATCAAAATATTGCAGATCAAACAATCCTGTAACCACCTGCCTTTTAGTCTGGCTGCACAATCAATAGCCCTGCCTTTCTGTGTCTAATCACAGCCATTCTTTTGTAATGATAAAATCGAAAAACGCAGTTTTTGAAGACAAAGGTTCATTGATTTCTTATTGGATCTCATTATTTAATATCATATCTGGATCTGTCAGACTGAGAAGCACATTGTACATTCACTACCCCAATAAAATTTGCTCCCCAGCTAACTTTAAGAGGGATCTGTGATCCATCACACGTGTGCAAGCCAATATCTCTTGGAATAATCCTTTCCTCCTTACACCAGCAGACACGACCTCAGCCATTGCTGCAGGCAGTGAAAGCTTTGTTTTCCTTAAGGCTACAGAATCCAAACTGTGATGAGAACATGGCAGGTACTTGTAGCAATTAATCCACTGGAGGACACGAGCTTGGTTTTGTTTGCAAGTTATCTGTGCTCAAGGCTTGTTTGGAGGGTCTGTTTGCTCTTTCAGATGGTTTGAACCTTTCATTTCAATACAGGGATTATTTGGCAGCCTTTGACTACCACAGAACTGCTGGCAATTGGTAATTTGCTGCACAGGCAGCAGGTTCACCAACTTGAGATTTTATCATTTTTTTGCTGGTGTTGAGTGCATCTCTTCAAGCCTCTGCTTCTGATAAGGGTCCAATACTCAGGTGAAAACTCTGAATGTCAGCTGAAAAATTAAAAAATCCCTCTTCTTTTGTTTTGAGGAATTATGGGGCTTTACCAATATTTTTTTTCTGAATCTAACTTCTCCAAATGTCAAAAGGTGTGCCTCAGGGAGGTAACTCAGGCCATTCCACTTGTGTTACATATCTACAGTGCTGTGTATCAGTGCAATCATTTTCCCTGGTAAATCTAAAGGAATTGCTGTTTATTGCATTTACTAGTGCTAACTGCAGGTGAAATAATTCCCAAAATAAATAGAAATATTGGTTTTCTGGTTGTTTTAACTAAAATAAAAAAAAAGCTGAGAGAAGGGATGGAGTATTTTTACAGTGTTGTGCTGAAAGACCGAGGCTGGTATTAAACCTCTTCTTTTTTCTTATTTGCTCATTTTATTCAGTGAGCCAAGAGCCCTAACTTTCCTCTAAGCAATTCCATGGAATGAATAACACCTAGATAAACACTGATGAGCTACGTATAAACATGGGAGTCTGTCCCTCCCTTAAAAGGTCTTTCCATGCATTGTTTACCAGCGTGCTTGTAGTCCACACCACCCTCTGATTTACAGTCTGCACTGTTTGCTTCCTTACAGCAGCTTCTCTGGAAGGTTCATCAAAGCTGGAAGATGAAGAAAGGAGTTTTGAAATATGGTTGTAAATACAAGAGACACAATACCTGTAAGTGCAGAGCAGAATTTCACTATCCACGACAGACATGGTTTGCAACAGGGTACTCAGATATCCTGGCACTCCACAGCAGAGACTGCAGATGACTTTGATTTAAATGGCTGCTGCCAAATTCAATAACCTTTTCTTGAACAAAACCACAGCTGATTTTAACTGTGTTACACTTGGGAAAAAAAAAAATCAGAACATGGTTCATAATTCTTTGCCTTACATTTTTCATTCACCTGCTTGTTCTTTTTAGGAGCCTATTTTATATGTGGCTCATGGGAGGCTTGACAAATGAATGATATCTCCTGTCTTAAAAGTCCTAATCTCAGTGGAACTACAGCAGTTTTCACTACCTGGATATGTGGATATGTGGCTTTCTTAAGGAAAGAAAAAAGATGAGCCAGCCATTCATTCTGGGCAGTTATCCTAAAGCCATAACTTCTGTCCCTGTTTCCATTGTGACTCTTTGGGGCTCAGCTCTCTGTAAGCAAAATGCAATTTTGAGAAGAAAAAAAAAAAGTTGGAATGAACACTCTAAAATTTCTGAGAAATTCAGATACATTGATAATTTGCATAATTGCTCCCTCTTTTACCATTGGCAGCAAGGTCCAGAGCTGTGATCTTCTACTTCTCATCTGGAACATCTCTCAGACTTCTGTTTTATAATTCAAAACAGACCTTTATGTTTGCAATTACTTAAACTAGACACGGGGCAAAGCATCATTAAATTCAAGGAATAGAATCTGTAAATTCAAGCAGTTGAACCTATTCTTGTTGAGGCCAGTGACTTTTTGTTATTAATAAGCAGAGGACCAGCATTGAGTACCCCCTCACCACTCCTTCTATTTTTTCCCTTCAAAGCTGGAGATAAAATGGAAGTAAATTCCCTTCACAGCACACTCTTTTTCTCTTTGCTCACCTCCCAGTGATATCGAACATTCCCTAAAGAATGAGTAAACAACTAATTTGGGTTGAGTAAAGTAGGAGCCTTGGAGGTGATCAAAGTCACAGTTTGGGGTTTTTTTAATTCACCATTTCTTCGTGACAACACATTATGTCAGCCCTGCTAGCTCATTTGTCTGCTGCAGTTCTACTTTATCAGCCTGGAGTAAAAAGAATTGATAAGTCTGGTTAGATAAAGTAAATGGAAACTCAGGACTCATTCCAATTTGCTGCACTTCGATATATTTCACAAACCTGAGAGTGCTGTGTGTAAAACTAGCTGGTATTTGTATATAAATATTGCACATTAGAAGACCTCTTAAAATAATATTTATGTTTGTTTCTCCCCTTCCTGCCTCCCCTGGTTGTGTGCTTATTGGGATTCTGATTGGAAGACAAATGTCAGGCTTTCCCATCACATTCTTTTTCAGTTCAGGATGCTGCTCCCAACCAAGAATTCATCTTCATTGGGAGCTTGCTAGGCTGATAAAGCAGAAGGAGATATTTTTCTAGGAGCACTGGATACTAATGCAGCTGAAGCTTATAACTGCAATAAGTTATTCTATGCTGTGCAAGATGAGTTTCTAAAGATATTTGATCATTGCCACCAGCCAAATCTGTCTTTGCTGTAATTTTGTTGGCTAGACTAGAAATGCGCTGTGGATGCCTTCTAAATCAAGTCTTATTTATTAAAGGGTTTGCAAGATGTTCTAGTGTGAGGCTCCAGAGTCAACAACAAAGTTAATTAAGTCTACTTTGCTTCCAGGTGATTTAAATCCATATTTTCCCACTTTCTGCATATGCTAATTTTTAGGCAAAAAAGTGCTTTGAAATGAAAACCCAGGAAATTTAGTTTTTAATACTGATATCAGAGAAGCTAGATTTTTTTTTAAAATAAAGAAATAATTTTGAAACTATGACAAAATATGCTCAGCAAATTCAGAGGATTTTTTGTTTGGTTTCTTGGTATTTTCTTTTTTTTTTTTTTTTCTTTCTTTTTTCAGCCAATCTTGGTTTACAAATAATTTCTTGCACTCCAGACTGAAAACCTGATCTCTCACTAGTTTACCTTTTGTTGAGGAAGAGCTTGAATTGAGAAACTCTTATCCACTGGGCAAGTTAAAGATCCTTTGGCAAGAAAGAAAACCTCATTTTAACACCTAACAATGCATCAGCTGCTATTGATGATTTCTTCAATTCATATCTTGAACTGATATCTTGCTTAAATAGGAGCATTTACTGGAAAGCCTGAAATTGTAGCCATGTCTTTGACCATGTTAGAGGCAGCGTAGAGGAGCATGAATCCAAACTCTTGACCATTAATATTAAGTAGCTCAGATATCAGGATAAAATGCGAGGGTGGTGAGGTGCTGGAATGGGTTGCCCAGTGAAGTTGTGGATGCTCCATCCCTAGAAATGTTTGAGATCAGGCTGGATGGGGTTTGGAGAAACCTGGGATAGTGGAAGGTGTCCCTGCCCATGGCAAGGGGGTGGGAAGAAATGATCTTTAAGGTCCCTTCCAACCCAAACCATTCTGTGATTCTGTGAAATATCTTTGGGAGTGACTCTGTTAAAACATACCCCAAGGTAAACTGGAAGAATTATTTGTGTTTGCAGCATATCCACTCTGAGACAAATTCTACTTCCCAGTTACACCTGAGGAACCTTTTTACACTCACTGGAACTGTAAACACAGAGCCACAAGGATGCCTGGAAAGAAGAATCATTTCAAACACAAACTGCCAAGTGGTTGTTTCATACCAGTGTCTTGAGTGAAAATGAGTGTGGCTGCCTTGTTCTGTGAGGAGCCTGACCTGATTCAGGGTCTCAGAATCCATTCTGGATGTGCCCTGGAAGGCAGAGAGATGGAGACCATGCCTGTGACTTCACAAATATGGGGGTTGTGGTTTCAGGTGAAATCTCAGAAGCTTAGCTAAAATGCCATAACCATCAGAAAAACAGAGATATTAGCACAGGTCCCCTATTGACAATTTTGAACCCTTTGGATCTCTCAGAGGCTTTTTTTAATCTCTGACTTTTTGAAGTCATGAGAATGATATGGGGTTTTTTTTTTCAAAAATGCCAAACTTAAAAAAAAATAATTTAAATCATTAGGTTGGGTGAAATTCCAGTAAATTTCAGAGGAAAAGACAGGCAAATTTTGGGATGTGCATTTTGGTCGTTTTAGGGACATTTTTGGAGGTAAGAGTTTGGACAAAATAAATCAATACAAATTTAAAAAAGAATTCATGTAAAAGTTTCAGTGGTGGGAAACGAGTTTTGTTATATATATTACAAAAAAAAAGACAGTCTTGCCTAAAAATCTCTGCTTAACAGACAGGAAAACTGAAATACATAAGATGCCCAAGGTACCATGTCAGAGTGATTTTTCAACTCTGCTAGAGAGCCCAAATAACAGGATTTTGATTGAGATATCAACCCTCCTATAAAGTCTAAATTTTGTACGAAAAAGACATCAGATTTCTTCAGTTTGTATAATATTAACCATTTGATTTTACAGAACCACATGAAAAATGTGACTTGGAAGACTTTGATATAATTTTTAATTTTATTTTCTTTTAGTGAGAAAACTAGAAATTGATTTTAGTTTCTTGGGGACACACACCAAAAAAAAATCCTCAGTCTTCTAGAGAGAGAGAGACAAAGGGAAAAGACAACTTAAAAACAGACTACAGACTTCTGAGTTGATGGGAGAGGAGTCAGGGGGCAACTGGGCAAGGAGGATTCCACAGGAGTCAGTTTAACACATTTCTGTAATGTTTTCATCCACAGGAGTCAGTTTAACACCTTTCTGTAATATTTTCATCTCTTTCTCACTGTCCTGGTTTTGTCCTAGGGCATGTTTCCCTTACATTTGTACAAAAAGAACACAGAGCAGAAGAGAATCCAGCTCTCTGCATACTCATTTCATAACAGGGAAATCTTCAAATTCATTCAGCCATTCCACTAATTACCTGAGCTGATCATCTGCTCAATCTGATTTAGTCTCCACAGCAGTGAGTGATGAAAACACGATAAAAGCTTGCTAATAATTATGTTTTTCTTTTTCTCATGGTCAGTATGAACTAACCTAAGCACAGCCTTGGAAAATAGAGATCAACATTTCTCTATGCAATAGATGAGAAAATTTCACCAGCAAACTCCTTTTGGTTGAGAATATCCATGGGGAGATTAAAAATTTTAGGAGTACTTCCAGGACTGATACAGGGGCTTGTACCAAAATTATTGAATACCCATTGTCATTCTCATTGGAGTTTTCCAACCAGTCAAATTCTGCAAGAGTTTTGCAGCTTCTTCATATTTTGTTAACAGCTTTAATGGACACTCTTAGGTTCTATTTTTTTTTTTCCAGGCTGTTAAATGAGAGGAGAAAGGTAGAGCAAGCAATCAGACACTTCATTTATCCAGCCATGTATCCCTAACTGAACAAATCCCTGGCACACCTTCTCAAGGTGAGAGCACATGCTCATGAGGGTCTGGATGTCATGTCAACAGAGGAAGTGGATGGGTACTGCAAAATCAAGTGTTTTCATCTCTGAGATTTAATATAATAAATAATGGCTGAATAAAAATAGAATAGAGATGAAAATACATCTTACCTCAGCTTCTATTTTTATATAAAGAGAGCCACACTTAGAAAATGAAGTAGAAAACTCACTCAGAAGAGGGAGGTTATTGCTCTGATTTCAAGGGTTTTCAGTCTTCTTTTGGGTGGTTGGAATGGATGAAGTGGATACTGGAAGTTACCTGCAACATTCTCAGCTTTAGCAATCAGTCTCTCTAAGACAGATGGTTTGGGGAACAGTATGGACTTCAATAGTTTTGCAGACTTCAGCTGTTGAATTTTCCATTTTTAAATTTTTTTTTTAATTTTTTTCCCTCCAATGAATTCTCCTTAAGTGGAACCTCGTATGGAGTCTCTTTTACATGCTGCCAGTTTCCATAAAACATTGAGCCTCTCGACACACTTGAAACTTTTACCTACTGAAATTGGATGACACTTTAAAGTCTAGAGGATTTTGGAAGAAAAGGGTGAGGACGAATG
>VWYP01016386.1:0-28639 GCA_013400435.1 Pycnonotus jocosus
GGTTTTTCTAGTCTCACAGCTCATTACAATATTGCAAAAAAACCCAAGGAATGTGCTTACATGTGTTATTAGTTTTCTGTCACGCTGGCACGTTACAATTACCTGAACTGTGATAGTTTCCCAAATATAGAGCAATGACACTCAATAAAACAATTAAGTTGCAACTTATGAATGCAGTTGTGCTGCTAATTACTGACTTAACTACTCAAATTTGCCTAATTATACAATGATTTGCAAGAAATTCCTTAATAATGTAATTAAATTGTGACAAATTGATGAAGGTGAGCTTTATAACCTGGGGATATTTGCTTGTAGAAAACTATTTTGCTGTTGTTTCTCTTATCTCTGACCATTTCTTCCCAACAGGAATGATATCAAGGTGAAATCTGCCATACACCGTGTATCTGATTTTGATTTTTTTTGCAATCAGTTCATCTGCAGTTCACTTAGCAGAAACCACAGGTCCTGTCCTGGGTATTAAACAGGCTCTTATTCAGGAATAAGTTTAGCCTAGCAGTTTTCCATGTTCCATGTTGTGCTATGGAGATAAAGGAGAAGGGAGAACCGGTGACAACTGATATGTAGAAGACTATGGTTCTTTGACACAGTCTTCACTGGCAGTCAGGCTTTCCACATCTCTGAGTCTCTGAGCTTCTAGGTGGGGGTTGGGGGACAGAAGTCCCTCCCACTGTAAGCAAAGAGCACGTTTGAGACCACCTGATGAACCTGAATAGCCACAAGTCTATGGGGTCTGATGGACACACTTGATGACTGGGCCAGTGAGAACCTATGAAATTCAACAAGCCCAAATGCAAAGTGCAACACCTGGGCTTTTATCTGCTAACTGGTATCTTGTTGGAGGGTTTTTTTAATATTTTTTTCCTAGATGGATTTCTACTGCCCTGGAGAATTTGATCTGTAAAATGCCAAGCAGTATGTATTCAACTTACTTTCTTGGTTTAAGTCATGGGAACCCCAAACCTGTGATAACCCAGCAGACAAAAATCTGGCTCTTTATTTCACACTGCAGAGTTCTGCTGGGGATACGTGCCTTGAAACCTATGTAATAAAGAAGTACATGATCAGAAAGGGCTACCACACTTTGCTGAATAAAGATGAGTTCCTGAATATGTGTCACAGTGGTTTAAAAGCATGAGACTCTAAAGCAGTTCCTTTGATATCTCAATCAACAAGAGTCACATATTGTACCTAGGGAAGCTGAGAAGCAGCAACCATGACTCCAAATTTGATGAGGAGTAATCCTGAGACATATTAGTCAGGAAATCCTGGAAGTGAAATGGAGCCAGTATTGACATCAGTATTTGCTTATCTAAAAACAGCTCATATCCATCCTTTAGTGGATCCATCCACTAGCTGGGTTTTAGGAGAGTTAATACCCTTTTCTAGGCAGTGGTTAAGGTACAGTAGCTTTCCTGCAGATTCATGTGTCTGGAGATGATTTGGAAGGTAAAACATAGGAAACTTAAAACTGACACAAGGTGTGCTGACACAAAATCATCTTGGAGGCTCAGTACCTTCTTTAATTAGGTAAATGTTGTCCTCCAAAACATATTGTGACCTTAATAAACTGCTAAGTCCATTTAGCACCTTTTTTGAAGGAGTTTAAACAATTTTTAGTCTCTAACAGAGGGGCCTTTGTCATAATGCTTTTTCTGACAGTCACACCGCACTATTGCGTGCACACTATTGTATGCAAAAAGGCTGCTATAGAATATTCTATTTGCTTTTCTGTTCCTACTTCTTTTCCATTTACAGTGAAGTCTCCTTGTGTGTAAATTACTTTTAAAACAGATTACAGCACACCTGCTCTGTGGAGTTATTCCCATCTCTTGCTGAGAAAGGCACTGAGTTGCCTGAAGCTAGAGCACAGTCCGTGTGCTCAGCAAAGACAGAGAAAAATAGAAAAAAGGACAAATTGTAACCAGTGACTAATGCTTTTCTCCCTCTCCCCCTGCATTTTACCTATTACCTACGAGCTCTGGTTTCTCCTAATTTGTTTTCTACATGTAATTCTCTCAGGTGTGCCTCTGCCTGGTTCACTCTTGCTGAGGTATCATCCACAAAATCTCACGCTGCAGTTTGCTTCTTCTCGTTCTGTCTTACTGAATGTCTTTGGCAGACTTCTGCTACCATTACAAAACATCTATTTGTTTTTCCTTTAACATTTATGTGCCTATCTGCACTGTTAGGTGAATGGTTCGCTTCTGTTTTGCATGGACCATCTCTTGCCTTTTTGGCTTTCTGAGATTTGGGGGTAAGCAGCTCTGAACACACAGCTGAGCACAGCGGTGAGACAAAAGACAAGGTGCTCTGGACAACCAGGGGTCAAAGCTGCATGTCAGCTCTGACAGACAGCAATAGCTCATGCAGGATGGGTGTGAAACACACAAACTGAATGTCTGAATGGGCAGCCACAAGGCTCTTTGTTGCGTTTTCATCATTCTCACCTCCCTAAGGGGGTCTAAGCCACCGCATGGCACACACTGAGAAGGGTTTACAGAAGAAATCTCTATCACCTAAATCAGCTGCCAAGCTGCAACCAAGAACTCAAGTAGCCTTGAATTAATGCATTTGATATCTGTACTCTTTAACTTAAATAGATAAGAGACCAAGAGCCTTGGACCTTTGGAGGAAAAGGACAACTATTTCCTTTGGTTTACATTAAAAAGAGACAGGGGAACTATTTTTTCTCTCTCTCTCTTTTTTTTTTTTTTTTCCTTTCAAAAGGGATATAACATTTCAGGAAATTCAGTCATAAAAGGCTAAAATGAACTCACAGAAGAGCTATGTCTGGAATTTGTAAAGTACAAAGGAAAAGGCAATTAGCTACCCAAATCCTATTGAAAGTCAATAGCCTCAAGCCACTTTGAAAATCCCAGAGCAAAAAACTCACTAAAAGCAAACTCTGCAGTAAATGTGAGTGAAGTAGGGGGGTAAAAAAAACCCAACAAACCAAAAACCAGAGAACAGAAGATATCTATTAGGCAAAGCTGGGTGTGGAAGTACATGCTGTTGATACAGCTGTGATGGAAACTGCACATGCACTCAGGTTTTTCTTCACTATCTCCTAATGCGTATATTGCTCCTATTGCAAACGAATTTATCACACTTTCTTTTTTCTTCTGTAAGCTGCCTCTAAGTCTACTCCAGTCGCTAGGGGTTTGTGTCTATGGGCAGCTTGCATACATCTCCAATGCTCGTTAGTGGAAACACTGGCAAAAAGCTTTTTGGTAAGGAAACAACACTCCTGAAAGAGAGTGGCTGTGTGGCTGAACTGCAACAAAGCACAGAAATCTGTCTACCTGATGGTTCTTCCCAGAAATATGCATGTTCCAGCACCCAGATGGTGCTTTGGGGTTTTGTTGTCTTTTTTAATGGGGTCCATCCCCTCCTGTGCTTTAAAACGTAGCAGCGTCTGCCACTACTTTTATCCATCCGTGATGCCAGAAGAGTTCTCTTGTTCCCTAAGTTGACAATCATGGATTTTGCTGTGGTAGATGGCAGCTGATATGATTTTGAGGAATGCAGGTTTTGACAGTAAAGCCTAAATCCTCCATAATCCCTACTGGAAGCACGTATGACTTTCAGTGGAGCTGAGCACACAGGCTTTATTGTTGAATGATGTGCAACCCTCTATTAATTAAATAAGCAAATGTCCACAATCACTTGCCAACACGTTGTATTATCACAAGGGGTGTAGGATGTCACTTTTGTGCAGACCATCTGGAAATGTGAGCCGCTGCTTCAGCAGTTATCAAAATCTTTTTCTGATGAATTTTAATTTCACTAACAAGTGTTACCGAGTAATCGCAAAGAAAGGTTTTGGTGTGATTTGTCGGCTGATTCCTTCGGGGTAGGGGTTTCCTAGTAGAATGCCTTTCCACTAAATAAATAGCAGTTCAGTCATAAATCAGCAGAATAGCAGTGCAGAAAATGCTTGAATTAAGATACAGTCATAAAACCAAATCCCAGTATAAAAAAGAGTGGTTGTTTCAGACTTTTAAAAGGTACATTCACCTGATAGCTGAAGGGAGGGGAGTTTTATTATGGGTCAGAGCAAAAAGGGTGCACCTAAATCTTTTTGCACTGACTTAGGTGATTTGCCTCCTGCTTTTCCTCTTTAGTTCCTTGGCTATTCGGTGAAGACACACTGCGTTTCAACTAATCTGCTTTCTACAAGACTAGGTAGACATGATTTTGTAATTACCAGAATGTAACAAAATCTGGCCTATCATTCATCATGATTAGTTTAATATTCTATTAAATGAACTTTAAAATGCTGCCAGAAAGCAGAATGCACATCCAATGAATGGTAGAGATACCTGTGAAGCCCAGTTAGTAAGTAACATCTGGAATAATAACTTTGCCTTGTGTTGATGGACCATTGTGGATGCTATTATACTCCACATGTGGCATCCAGGAACAACTTCACTGACCTTAGCACTTGTTCTTTATTCATGCACCCTGTCTCAGCACTACAGCAATTGCTGTTTCCTTCCTTAATCTTAATGGAAGGCCTGATCCAAGACTTGCTGAGGCCAATGAAAAGCCTCTCATTTATATTCCTGCATTTTGGACCACGTCCACAACTTACAGCCGGCAAGATAACAAGCATTCCGAGATTATAGAACCATCATTTTGACAATTATGATAATGTTTTTGTTATTTTCAAAGCAAGTGACTTTCATGAATTATGACAGTGATTACAGTATTCAGCTCCTAGCTGGGAAATTCTTCTTGCAAAGGAAAAATGTTAGAGCATATCTGATAAGCAACAAAAGAACATCCTGGTACACAGCCAGTTTGGGTTTCACAGATCTGTTGAGGAGCTCTGTCACCTGTAAGAGTGTTTGAAGATGTGGTGCTTAGCAGTGGTAAACACCTGCTGGACAGTGCTTCCCCCACCACTAAAGAATCCTCCGAGCTGTGCAATCTTATTGAATCACAGGATGGTTGGGGCTGGAAGGGACTTTAAAGATCATCTAATTCCAATCCATTATCAAGAGCAGAGACATGAATATTACATGAATAGTAATAATGGATCATGAAAAGAGGACCCTTGGTTTGGAACCAAAGCATGACTCTCAACTGCTTGAGATCAGTGTTACCATGTTTGGTGATTTTGCAAGCAATAATACCATGTTCATTCATCATTTGTTGCAGGAAGAAAAAAGAAATATGAGGATGTGTCCTGACAAGACACAAACCCTACAGCTCATCACACATTATTTTTCTCAACTCATTAGAGTGCCATCCCATGGCACTCTGAAGGACTAGCAGTCCTTTCCTCAACTTTGGGCTCCCAGATTGGTCTTAAAGACCAAGGTATTATCACAGTGTAGAAGAAAGTTTCATAATAAAAAGGATTTGGGGACTCTGGGAATTTATCCCATGGATAGTGATGAAGTTTTTTGAATCTGATCTGAAACATTCTTAAGTCATTAGGAAATAACATTTTGTAGCTTCCACTGATTTTCATAGTGGGATTATGAAACATTTCCATTTTAATATTTTTGACACTCAGGATAGCTTTGTACTATACATACAATAACAATATAAATGATGATAAAAATTATACCAGTAATAAATTAATTCATGTTTTGTACTGTAGTAATACATGGCATCTTGTCATAGTAAATACTGGACTGATATAATTAAGAAGATTGGTTTCCTCCTGGGGCCTCCACTTTTCAGATAAGCTAGTTGGTGTCAGAACTTCAGCAAATCTGTGTAGTCCTCATCAGAAAGGACACTAAGCTTTGCTTGTTTCTCTAAATCTTATATTTTCTGAATTTATAAAAATTAATTCCCAATTAGCTATATTGGTATTTCATTCAAAATGTTAATCTGACAAGAATTGTTTTTTCCTGGAATATTTGGCAATATATTATGGTCTTTTTCTGGCCTAACAGATCCTGAAATATGAACAAAATAATTTGTTGGAAACATTAAAATTGATATTTAAAAAATGGTATTTGGGTTTGATTTTATGGCTGTGGGGCAGAGATTTGTTTCCTCATTTTCCCATAGCTTGATTTCATGACATCAAAGGTCATGTTAGAGAAATAATGTCTCGAAATCAGTGGGCAGTAATGGTTCAAATGTGTAAGGAGAGAAATGAATGCTGACAATGAATGCTAGATGTAAGAACGAAGGACCTTGTGTTCACAAGAGTCAAAGTGAGAAGGAGTACAAGAATTAATTTTCAAAATTTTATTAAGCTTAACTTTCTCAAATTCCAGCTTATGAAGACAATTTTTTTCCCACAGTGGCTTTGTGTTTTCAAAATGGTTTATTTTTAGCTGAAGCAATCAACACTTGTGGCTCTGCTGACACATTTTGTGATGAGGAACAGGGGTTTGTTGACAGGGAAATCTTTCAGCACAGTTATCTCTGCAAACTCTGGTAACATGGAGATTTCTGGAATGAGAGAGCCAGGCAGGGCCACCTCGGAGCTGCAGGTTGTGGAGCATGTGGAGCTTACCAGGGAGGAAGCCATCCAGTCTCCTGCTTGGCTGTTCACTCACAAGGAATGTCACCCAACATTCCCAGCTGCAAGCTCTGCCTCACAGATGGTGCCACCCCCATACCACAGAGAGGCCCAGGAGTGTGACAATAACTCTGCAGTGGATTAACTTGTGCTGCCACTTTGCTCAGTATCATGGCTACCTTTCATAAGGTGCCATGGACTAATCCCTTACCTAACAAATCCCACCAAGCCCAGCCTGGATTGACCAGAATAAGATCTACCTGGGTGACTTTCACACAAACTACTGTTTCAAAATTTTCCATGCACTACTTATTCTCTGAATTTCCTCATGGTGCAGGGAGAACAGCCTGAGGAAAAGGTAAAGGAGGTCAGGGTAAAGCTGAAGCAGTAGTTGTTGAGCATCTCTCAAAACTTCCAACATGGATGGACCCATTTCACCAGCCCCTTGTTTTGGCTAGCTCTACAGTAGCCAGGGTTATCCAACATTCCCACTGCCTGGTCACGTGAAGCTCTGCACTTAACAGAGAAGTAAACAGTGCATTGATTGTTCAGAATTACAAGAACAACTGTATTTTCGACAGACCAAATAATGATGGCAGTTGTGCTGGGAGATTTTGCTATTAGCATCCTGTCAGTCAAAGTAAAACACCTTTTTATCAGACTTCACAGACTGAAAGAGAATTGTGGCCTCACCTCTCCCAACTGGCAAACATAAAACTGAAGCAGCCTTGGCATGTTACATATGTGGGAGATTGAACCATGATAAAGGAGGAGGACAGTTTCCAGCTTGGCAAGCCCTGGAGGCATGCATCTGTTCTCAGCCTGAGCCATCCAGTACCATCTCAAGCTCTGAATACTTCTTCTCCCCTGGCACCACAGGAGAAGCTCATTATGCAGTACTATCCCTTTCCTCAACATGTCCCCCAAGGTATGGAATGAAATGGCCAAGTTACTTTCATTGCAGAGGTAATTATCTGCATTTCATCCAGCAATGAGGCTTTAGCAGAAATACAAATGGAACAGATTTGGTCTATTGAGCAGAAAAGGGAAAATGATGAAATGTAACAGCTCAATTTTGTTTGATACCCTGCTGCTGTTCCTCCATCTCAGTTGAATTCCAGCCTCAGTATTCCAATATAAACAGCTCTGTGGCTTTTGCTACAAACCAAGCCCTTACTGGGGTACTCAGCAGCCTGAAGATAAGGGGCATGAGGTTTTCTAAGATCCTACAGCTGATGTAGGGCACGGCACAAGGGTTGTTATGTAACTTCACAAGTGCTGACCCTCATTAACACAATTGTCATTGCACTCAAGACTGCAGCAAAGGCATAATTAGAGCCTAGATTTTAGGCACGGGTTCATAACTGTCACTGCTGATTGCTCTGTGTGCATGTTCTGCCTTCTCCATGCATCGCTCTTCAGTGGGAAATGTTTCCAGTTGCATGAGCAGCTGACACTCAGGCACAGCTACATCACATCCTGGGGATGAGTTTAAGTCTGTTGGAAAAACCAGGCTTAATCTCTGTGCAAACTCTATTTCTCCAGGTGTGGATGGCAGGTGGAACTGGAAATATATTTTGCACTTTGCACCTTGGTTTAGCACTGGTCAGGCCAGAGAGATCTCTGTGTACAGGCTGGGAGAACATGAAGTGGACAGAGTTTTGGGACCTGCCAGCCAGAGTAGACACACTACAGAGAGAGTTTCTTTGCAACAGACATGTGCTAAGAAGATGCTGACAACCCTCTTCCATTTTCCATTCACAGTCATGCTTTTTAAGCAGAAAAGCTAGAGGACTGTATAATTTTTATGTGCTGTATTTATTTTAAACTACCTTCTTTTTGCAGAGCAGGTGAAAAAATGAAAGCTGTCTTTGTAGTCATAAATCATTCCTTTGAGCATTTAAGGAAAGATGTACTTATCAAATTTGAAATAAAAGTTTAGTGGCAAGTAACATTTAACTTTAAAATTATATTTTATAATTAAATTTTATTTTGGCTCTGCTGCATGCCAGAAAGCATGAAGGAGTGTTTGTTATGCTCTCAGCAGAACTTCCCTGAGGATGATTGTTCTGTGCTGGAGGGTGAGAGAGAGACAAACAGTACAATCCCAAACAGGCTGGGCAATGGGTGATTGACAGCAGACCTGTGGAGAAAGACTTAGGGATATTGGTGGCTAAAACCAAATTAAGATGAGCTGGCACTGTGCACTCACAGCCCCAAAAGCCAAGAGTTTTCTGTGGCCATCAGGTCAACAAAGGTGATTCCCTCCCTTGACTCTGGTCTCCTGGGACTCCAGCTGGAGTACTGTGAACAGCTCTGGGGTTCCAGCACAGGAAAGTCATGGACCTGTTAGAGCAGGTCCCAAGGACAGCCGTGATCATGATCAGGGACCTGCAGCACCTCACCCATGAGGACACTCTGAGGGTTGGGATTGTTCAGCCTGGAGAAGAGAAGGCTCTTACATCAGTCTTTCTGTACCTAGTGAGGGCCCACAAGGAAGGTGAGGAGAACTTCCCAGTGATTGTAGCAGTAGGATAATGGGGTAACACTTTAAACCAAAATGGTGTAGGTTTAGAATAGACATAAGGAAGAAATTCTTCACTATGAAACTAGTGAGACATGGGCACACGCCTTCTCCACAGCAGAGAAGTTGTGGAAGACCCATTCCTGGCAGTGCTCATGGTCTGGTTGGATGGGGCTTTGAGAAACCCTCTCTAATGTCCCTGTCCATGATCACAGGTATGTGAACTAGGTGGTCTTTGAAGGTGCCTTCTAACACAAACCACTCGCTGTGATGGTTCAGTCATGATCATGATTCTTCCTGGATCTCAGTAAGAAAGGCCCAACAACAGTTGGTATAATAAAACATCTGTTTTAATAAAATAGATAGGTAGAAGAATGATAGATAGATAGATAGATAGATAGATGAGAGTATATAGCAAGAAAACTTTACCTCCTTTCAGGTGCTGGGAGCTCTGCTTTTGTGCAACATCGAGCAGACCCTGAATGGATTTTCTCATAGTGTAATTGCAGAGCAGATCTTTTCCATTCATGGAGAGAGAGGGTTTTTCTTTTTTGTCCATCAAGCAATTGTATAAAATTTCTTACAAGGAAACAACTTTGTTTCTAAAGGCTGTTCAAATGAAAGCTTCTTGCTATGCTGTCCCAGCATAGCATAAAGTCCCAGTTTCAACCACTCATATTAGGAGGATTAGTAGCAAGTGTGTAACTCCCTCAAACAACCAAGTAATCAGAAATATACCACTGAAGAAATTTTCCTGGTGGAGGAGGCTTAACACATTAGTATTGAGATGCAGCACTGAAGTTTTACTCAGTTGCAGTTCTTCTTGGTTCCCTGTTTTCCTGACTGCTTTCCAGTGTAGATTCATGTTTCATTGAATAAAGAATGTCATTGAAATACACTCCTCAAATCATTATCCAACCAGGCTACCCAGTGTCAGGTATGCACATAGCTACATGCTAAAAGTTGTCACCTTAAAGCTGATCTGTACTGATATCTGTGCATATAAATTGCTCTGAATAAGGACACAAAGGACAAATCTAGCTCTAATTGGTGATGCTGGGCAATTGTCAGTGACCACAGTGGGCAACAAGAGCCATTGGTCAACCCAAAGGAATAAGTAATAAGTCCAAGGGAATAAGCTGAAAGATTATAGGAAAGTTTAAAAAACTTGTTGGGGAGAAAAAGCATAAACACCAAGTCCTCTATCAGTAATAATTATTTACTGAAATTTTAACATTTTAATAGAACCACTTCAGGTAAAATATTTAATGAATTTAAAATGTATTTTATACTGAGCAAGGTTTTAATTTGATCTGTTGTTCTTATTTCTACTCTCTTTTCCTATATATTATTTCAGAAGAAAAATTCACAGTTTGCTTTTCAAACTGAGTATATTTCTGCTTTTGGGGAAAGAGAAAGAGAAAAAGTCAGGTCAGATGGCTTGGTACCCCAGTTACTAGAGTGCAACCTTTTTCTTTTCAGAGAGATGTGGGAAATCACACACACAAACAACAGGAGGAGAGAAAGAATAAAAGATGCTCTTCACATGCAAGCCTTATTTGCAAAATCATACTGAGCTATCTCACAGACACAACTACAAAATCTAGGGGCCAGTGGGGTTAACAAGGCACTAAATAAACAAATTATTTAATCTGCACACCTTTTTAATATATCTTTCTGAAAATCTGCCTTCAGAAATTATAATCACAGCTGTGAAGACAGAGAGTGCTAAGGAAACAGTAACTCTCACTGACACATGTCACAGGGCAGGGTGTGATAATTTTAAATCACAATAGTGTAGGATGTAGTCATGGCATAAAAATACAAATCTGATTAGATGCATGCAACAGCTTTGTCTGCTTAATATCCAGTCTGAGAAATTAGTGTTCATTCAGCAAACTGGTTTTGTTCCAGCAGTGGGAGTTTTCAATTATTAGAGCAAGATCAGATCCAGGGATAATTTAGTATCAGCACATTTCTGATTGAAGGCTTTGTGCCACAAAGCATCTGACGAGGCTAAGACGTTCTTTTCTTATGCTGTTTCCTCACAATTGATTTCTCTCCCTGCTTTGCATTTTCACATAATTAATATTTTATCTTTGCTAATTTAATGCCATTCTTTCTTCTGCTTATGTGTAATTTCTTTCCTCTTGGCAAAAATAAAAAAAAAATCCTCACTGGTACAATTCACATACAAGAAGACTGATATTGAAAGGGAGGATGGCAGAAAGAACGAATCTTTTCTTACAATTTGTGATTCTTCTCAAACCGCTCACACTTCAATAACATCTATTTTGGGTGTCACCAATCTCTCTAATCCTCTCACTGTAGTTAAAATCTTCATGAGTTCAAAGACACAAAGTATCTAAACCAGCAAAAGAAAGGCGTTCACATCTAAGATCAGTTAATATTTCTTATGTTTCCACTGCTCTGTCAGAGTGTGGAGTTGTAATTACAGAGCCTTATTGTCAGCACGGATGGAGTGAAAGTGATGCACTCCTTAACAGGAGCTGGACTAGAACTGAGCCTCCATACCCATCCATACTTTGGTCCTTGATAGCTGCTCAAAGAACTGCGATCCTTTTAAAAGACTTGTGCTTTTGCACCAACTCCAACTGACTGACTAGAAGACATCCTTGCCAAGTGCATTTACTGAAGAAGCAAAAATAATGAATAAAGAGAAGCAAGGAACATCCCAATCAATCAACTTTGGTAGTTGCCTGTTTTCATGCTGCCAGATTAGGGAAGCATTTAGCGAGGTGCTTGTGCATATAAGATGTGCAAATGCAGACTTGCCCTGCACTCAGAGCTGTTTCCCGTTATCCTACATAGCCAGTGCAAGGACAAGTTGGACAGTAGTGGGGGCCTGTGCCTGCAAAGCTTTGACCATGCTTGATTTTCCAGATGCTCTCCTGGAAGCACAGCCCAATCTGCTGTGGAGCTCTGCAGCAAGAATAACTACCAAGCAGTCTTTAAAAACAAGAGCACTATGATGCCAACTCTTCCAGGGTCGTAGCTCTGCCACAGAGAGATAGTGGAGGTTAATGGCTAATTGCAGATAATTTTTGATATAAATGTGTGTTATGTATATGTGTACACACATATTTTCTAGCAATTTACTAGCTGCTGTTTTCATTTTCTTTTCCCCTTAATCCTTTCCATACAGAAACTACCATGAAGAAGAGGGGTTGAGGGCTAAATGTTTAACCTTGGGGACACCTGAGAGAAAGGAGGTGGATGCTGAAGGGAAGAATGTAATGGAGAACACACAGAGGGAAGTAAAATACTTAGGCAAGCAAATGATTGAATCAGTGACTGGAACAACCAGGTCTCTGCTGGAGATTAATATGAATGAGATGCTATGCTTCATTGACTGTTTACCTAATTTCTTTAAACATCAGTATTGCTTTTATGTTGCACTTGCCTAACTTAGCTGCAGCTTGGTATTTAATCTATAAAGTCATTATTAGCTGAATGGTGATTGAAAAGCAGCAGGAAGATACTCTGATTATGCCTTAATTATTGCCTTGCACCTGATCTTCACAGTCCCACCCTCCCCTGTTGCTCTCAGCATCTCGTATCTGAGTCATAACTAATATTACTGCATGTGTCGAAGAAAAGAACTAAATGTGTTTCCACTGATTTCCAGAATAAGCTGTAAGCCCACATAGCTTGCTTTTCCTTCCCCTCCTTTCTGGTCCTAGGCATCAAAAGGAGATATTTGGTTAATGGCTAATTAAACACTTCTCTTGAGCAAGGCAGAGCTTTGTAAATCCACATCTTCCTCCCTGCATACTGTTTGGAATCAGCTGAAAGTTTTGAATTTGCATTTTGCCAAGTTGCCAAGTTTGTATTGACACACCTGGACATTTTGAAGTAAACTCAGATAAAGCAAGTGGGCAGGTTCTTAAACCAAGGGATATGAAACAGAAAAAATCCTCAACAGTCCCTTCAGGTAGAGACTTGAAGATACATCCTTCATAATGAGGTGCCATGCTGGTTTATTAGACCATGTATAATTTAAAATGTAAATCCTAATGAACTAAGACCTACAGAAAGTGGAAGGAGTCAGTGTTTTTTTATTAAAAGAATATGCCATCTGCCTTTCTTATCTCCCAACGAATTTAACATAACCATCTTTGTAATTAGCACTGACAAATAGCACAATCCTGGGAAACCAGACAGCAAGACATAGTGGATTAGTTTTGCATCCCTTGCTGAGCTAGCATGGGGCCACAACTTGGGCCATGTGGCTTTCTGGCAGTGTTATTTTTAACTGATTTCAGTTCCTACCCATGAAAACACATAAATATGGAGACCACAGACATAGAGTCATAAAATCATTAAGGCAGAAAAAGACCTCTAAGGTCACTGGGTTCAACTGTTAAGCCAACACTGCCATGCTGTCCTGGTTTCAGCCAGGGAAGAGTTAATTTCTTCTCAGGAGGTGTAGCAGTGCTGTGTTCTGGATTTGGAATGGGAATGGTGTTGATAACACACTGAAGTTTTGAGGTTTTGCTAAGTTGTGTTTATTCTAAGTCAAGGACTTTATTCCCTGTTGTTTCATGCTCTGCCAGTGAGAAGGTTTGCAAAAGCAACTGGGATGGAGCACAGCTGGGACAGGTGACCTGAACTGATCAAAGAGACATTCTACACCATGGAATGTCATGTCCAGCACATAAACTGGAGGAATTACCCAGCAGAGTGGTTGATCTAAGTTGGAGAGAGGCAGTCTGGCATCAGTCAGTGGGTGGTGAGCAATTGCATTGTGCAACTCTTGTTTTTTCCCTTTTGTTATCACTATTATTTACCATTATTACTGTTTTTTACTTTATTTTCAACTATTAAGTTGTTCTTATCTCAACATACAAGTTTTACTTTGATTCTCCTCCCAATTTTACTAGAGTAGGGGCAGAAAGAGTGAGTTGCTGTGCAGTGCTTAATTTCCAGCAGAAGAATGCAAAAACATCTTCTTGTTTACATGAAAACTGTGAGAACCCTCTCTGAGTTCTGTAAACATCAGAAGGCTTAGTTAAATTATCAGAAGGCAAGTTTAAAACATACAGAAGCAGGGCAACAACGTCCACCTCTTCACAACCTCATTTTGGACAGCTGTAGAGAGCAACATGTTCTCCCCTGAGACCCCTTCCCTTTAGACTAATCCACCCCAGTTCTTTCATCTGCTTTTCATAATACTCGTGCTCCAGACCCTACATCAGCTTCGGTGCTCTTCTTTGAACATGCTCCACTTCTCAATGTCTTTCTTACAATAAGTGTGCAGGTGTATGCACATTACCACAAAAACCTGGGAACATCTTCCTGAACCTGTAGTTACACCACACTCATGCCAACATTTAAATGCCTGGCAGGGGGAATCCACGTCCCTTTCCAGCTCCTTTATTTTTTTTCTACACTCTCAGCAAGGAGTACGACAGATGAAGAGTAAATGCCCCTTTCATGAGATCCTCATAAATGTAATGATATCTCATAAATAGTCATGATACGCTTGTAAAAAATCATCAGTGGAAAATATTTGGCCCGAAAATTGGCAGGAGGAGATAGTTGTCTTTTAAAAGACAAGCTTGTCTACTTTGTTGAGAGTCCTCATCAACTCTTTCTTTGCAAAGGAAATTGCTGAAAGATGAATTGTTAATTTTATTTTCTTCTACAGTGAGCCATTACAGACGCACTGATATGTTAAAAGTGGACAATTTTTAGTGTTTGAAGACTGGAACAAATGGAATTAGCATTGTAACTCTGCCTCTTAAGGAAGAGAGGAAATGCCAAGCTATTTCTCTACTTTAAAGAGAAATTCACCTTGCTGCAGTTTTGCTGATCTGCACAGGAGGGAGACACAATTTATCTCTGGAGGCAGGCAACAGAACTTTCCATGTTGTTTACATCCCTAGGAGATACCACTTGGGCTACTTGCAAATATTTAGAGATTCTATGGTGGAAAAAGAAAACAACCCACAAGGCTGCCCAGAAAATTGCAGAATACATACATATATATATATCTGTATATATGTAAATTTTAAAAGAAATTATTTCTATTTGATAATTTCAGTCCTGCAGCTCCATACAGATTTCAAACTATTCCATCTGGTGACAGGTACACATTAAAAACTGGGGGCAGTCAGACTTTCTGAAAAATCTATTTCTAAATCAGGTAAATACTGAAAATAGGATTTTTCCTTATTTGACTTATAGGAAAGGAGAAAGATATTGATATGTGCTCACTGACTTAAAAAAAAAAGAAATTAGATTAAAAGGGCAATTAAACTTCATATAGAAAATGAATAATTCAAAGATTATTTGCAATCTTGAATGTTTTTAATTTATAAAGGATTCTTTAAATATGGCTTACTTTGTTTTAATGGGCAAGACCTACTCCTTTTTAAAAAAAAAAAAATACCTTTTCCTTGTTAGGCTGTCTTTCTCCAAGACAAGGAATGAAAAGCTGATATAAAATGAGTTACTCCAATTTATTTTTTAAGCAAAAACATTCAAAAAGGGCAAAAGATGATAGTTGAAATAATTTCATTTTGAGTGCTGTGGCGAAGCAGTGGCATTCAAAGGAAAATTAGTTCTTTTGCAAAAAAGGTAATTGGAAGAAATATATCATTGCCACAGGCCTCTTTTTGATCAAAACTCCCAGAAAAACAAACCACACAAATTTCCACCTGCTCTGCTAAGATATTTTTCAACTTCATTCAAGGGTCAGTGGCTTGTCAAAGTGGCAGAATAAGATGGACATAGTTTTATCCATCACCTTAGCCTCTTGTGTGACCTAGTTGATCACTTTACATGATTACCTGGCAGGCACATCACCTTACTGGAACAGACTAAGATTCACTACTAAGAACCTCAGCCAAAAGCAGACTTCTCACTGGCTATGCCAAGGTTTGCCACAATTCTCTGTGCAGAAAAGGAGCATCCTTCCCAACAGCTAATTTACTGAAACATCCAGTCAAGCACTTGAACACCTGCAAAGAACAGAGATTTGAAAAGAAGTGCAAAGTAAACAAACACTTCCAGACTGGCAATGAAAGGAACTTTTACTAAGTCAATGGAAGCTTGGAAAGAGTCATGAAGCAAGAGTATTGTAAAGCAGGGACAGACATGACTAGGCCAGCTGTAAGATTAAAGGCTGCTACAAAGCTGGTCAAGGCTTTCCAAAGGATCTCCTGAATCTTTTCCTGAGGGGTCAACCAATTTTTATTGGGGGTTTTTTGGTGTTTTTTGCTTCTTTTTTGGTTTTTTTGTTTTGGTTTGTTTTTTTGGTGGGTTTTTTTTTTTTCTGCACAGATAAACAGATAATTAGGTCAGTAGGGGAATCTTATCTGCAGTGCTCTGAGCTGTCATAAAAGGAACAGGTGAGGTTTTACTTGGAATAATTTCCTGTTCCCTTTGGAAAGGAGCCAAATTCTTTTTGCCTTCTAAAGCCTGGATTCTCAGAGTCCAAGGAGAAAACATAATTTTCAGCTCTACCTGACTAGATGTTACTATACAAGCATGGGTCTCTTCTCTGAAAAATACAGCCATGTTGAAGCCCAGCTGTGTTAACTGCTTTCTTTGTCTTTCACTGATTACATTAAGGAACTCACACCTTTAATAGCTTGCCATATCATTTCATTCTGGGGCAAATCAATGAAGTAGCACTTCTTAAAGGCATTAAGGTTTCTTAGAAGTCTAAGGAAGCTCTGATTTATCCAAAGGTGGAGGGGGAATCAGTGGGTTCTCCTGACCCTTTCCTCACTATCTGTCACAATAGATCCAGCTTGCTCCACAATCATCAGCTGGAAGTTGGGAACTATCTCAGAAATGACACTCAAAACAAGTGGGACTTCTGGTGGCTCCATTGGACACTATTTTGACTTGCAAATGAGTTTATCTGCAACAAAATTTGCTGTTTCAGAACTGTAAATGTGCTAAAATATTCATCAAAGATAGAGACAGGATATTTCATAGTGTGCTTCAAAAATCTTCAGTATTCCACAAATTTTATCCACAAAGACAAACATGCCATATGATAGGGGCAATCCAGTCAAAATTGCTCTATTTTCTGAAATCTGTGATTTGCAAGAAAGTGTTTATGAACATGTTAAAGATGAAGGATTATTTGCAGACATTATTCAGTGAGTAATTTTGNCAGTCAAAATTGCTCTATTTTCTGAAATCTGTGATTTGCAAGAAAGTGTTTATGAACATGTTAAAGATGAAGGATTATTTGCAGACATTATTCAGTGAGTAATTTTGAGTACCTTTGAGAATATTGTCTTCACGTTGTGAACACTTCACTAATGGAAAACAGCCAACATTTATAAATTAATTATAAATTATTTACTCAGCTTTAGTCACAGTCTTCTTGTGGAGGAAGAGGAAAATACCCTTTGAAGTACTGTTTGATTTCTCATCTTTTATGGTATTAGCATTTTATTGCAGAGGTGGTTGTGCAATGATCAGGGGACTGCTTAGATCAATTTCTTTAGAGGATTCCTTTAGAAAGCCTTTGGGCAAATCAGTTAAGGTCAGCCTCATGCAAGACCTCCTACCAAATTATTGGCTGGCTGTACAAACTCTGTTCCTCTCCTAGCATTGAATTAGGGCTCCTGAGTGGAGGGCCCCAGCTCCTTGCCCCATGCATCATATCAAGCTGCCTTATCTGGTTAGACAGGAGAGTATTTTGAGATTTTGGGCCACCACAAAGACAAATGACAAAGTCATTTGGAAAGAATCTCTCCTCTGCTCTAAATCTACCTCTGCCCACCTGCAAACAGCATTGACATTGTGCTATTTACAGTTTATTATTTACTGTTGTCCAGCTGAAGGGATAAGTGCTGTCCCTGGGCTATGCTCAAACACCTGTACCCCATGAAAATGGACAGAAATGGTTCCTGTGGGCTTTAGAAGGGCACTTTGCAGCACTGCTTCCACCTGCTTGGACCACAAGCTTCATGACCACAAGCCTCCCACTGGTCCCTTGCTAAGGCAGCACATGGTACACAGTAATGATCCATGGCACTGCCATGGCAGGCATTTTCAGAATATAGAATTAAAAAAAATGCATCAACGGCAGGATAAAGGTTTGAGTTTTATAGCCAAGCAATACCAAAGATGCATTAGATAGATAAAATCATGAAGAAAATGAGGGTTTTCCTGAAGGGTGCTTCATTATTAAAACAGACATATATGCTGAGAAAAAAAAAAAAACAACAGCAAAACTAATTGGCCTGTTTTGTGGCAGGATAGGAATGCTCATATTTATGCAGGGATCATAACTATGTACATGTCTACCCACTCATTAGAGGATATGAAACTTTCATTGACAGAGAGATTGTAATTACAATATAACCACCTTTGGTCTGGAAACAATTATCTGCTATGGGCAGGGAAGCAGCTTCCTGGTTTTTTGTGTTCTTCTGGGAATGCAATTTGAAACATTTAAAAAAAAATCAGAAAGAAGTTTTGCAAAGATGTACCTTAGTGTTTGCATATGCTAAGCAGGAAGAAGATATCCCATTGTTCCCTCTACCTACACGTCATATTACAGCTATGCAAAAATGATGATAAAATGCCTGATCCCTCAGCCACAGAAACAAACCATCAGCCACAGGAGTGAAGCTACAGTCTTAGGAGCTCTGGATTAGTGCCACAATTCACCTGGTAAAAAGTGAGTGTCCTGAAGAGTACAGAAGAGGATGAGTTTCTAGGAGGTTTTCCCTTCAGCTGAAGGCAGAATTTTTCTGCCTTGACTCTCTGCTCTGTAGAGCATCCTGCCTAATACCTTTCAAGCTGTGTGCCAACTCTCTGGCCTTTTGATTCAATGTCAGTCCCAAGGGGTGCAAGTGCTTTTGTAAAGTGCCTTTCAACTCACAGGAAGCTGAGTGGATGATGTGAGCTTTTGAAAAGTCTGGAGGCCTGGCCATGCATACTTATGTCTGTCTAATTTAGGGAACTCATTGCACCAGATTTTGTAGGTAAGCTGATTTGTTTCTTGTCTAGAAACAGGTGCTGGGTTAGAACAAAACCACTGACATAAAATGACTCATTTTTAGTACTGTGAGCAATGTGACAACACCACTTGCCTGTGTGTTACTAATAATGATTGAAAATCAATAGGAATAAAAGCCTAAATTCAACTAAATCTAGATGTGGTGCCTCGAAACATTAGGGGAGAATGTGAGCTTTTCAGCTCTTATTCTTAAAGCTTAAAAACAAATGAGAGGGTTTCAAGCTTATTTTTTTCCTGATGTATATTTACATATGTATAAGTGTTTCCACATTCTTATAGTACAACACTCTGCAGCAGTAATTTCCTCTGTGACATTATTAAACACAGAAGGGCTGAGCAACCATGTATATGGATACAAGGACACACACATACACATATATATCCAAAGACACACAGGTATAACAGAACCCAATGATTTAGAGTGCCACCCACAGATATTTACTTAAGTAACTGAAATTACCACAGAAAACTAGGTAGCAGGAATTTGGTCTGCCCCAAAGGAGCTCAAAACTGCCTCTCTGTCCCTGAGAGCTTGAACTTCCCATTTTCATTGGTGCTGTTGGGTATATTTTGTGGCATGTCACACAAGGCCAATCTGCCAGCCACAAGGGGGGCCAATTCCCTGTGACGCCACCCATTTCCTAATCCCCCTAGTCCCAAGCACCACTTGCTAATTCCTGGGCAACTCTATGGAAAGTTGACAGCCCTGCTGCACCCTGTATCTGACAAGAAACCCAGAAACGTGAAGTTTAGGTGGAGTGGCTCTAGGTCGTGTCCTCAGATCGCACACATGATGTTGGAATGTGTTATGAACACAGAGAAGAAAAAAATAACAAGGAAAATGGGAGATACCATCTAGGGCAATGAAAATCACTGATGCTTGTGCCTTCTTCTAGTGAAACATCATAGAGCAATGTTCCACTAGCAAATACATGGGATTTGAATATCTCTTATGTTTAATTTTGCATCTTCTGGGGTGAAGGGCACACTAATCTGCATGAAGCATTCTTCACTTGATTAATTTCGTAGATTGCATCAGGTAAATGTAGATTTATTTTCCGATTTATATGTAAATTTTAAAGAAAGTTTTGGTGTTTATGAGCTTGGAGACACAGGGTACCATTTTGTCAGTATCTGTAAGTCACTGCCTTGTTTTTCATACTTCAGTAAAGCATTCTTGCATAGCTTCTACATTGTGTTCCCTTACAATTGAACAGAGAAATGCTTAAAGAAATATAGAATGTTAGTAAACCCAATGCAAAAAAAGCAAAGCTTTCAGATTTGCTTATTTCTGAGAGAAAACATATCTCACTTTTACATTTTGGGTTTGACATGTAGGACAATATAAAAGCCTTTGGAAACTCAGTTCAAAGGGAAAGTAAAAAAAAAGAAACAAATGCAAAATGTTTATAACAGTTATTTAAACACTTTTCTAGCACTATTAAATCCCACAGGTTAAGGAAAGATGAATGACTGAAAAACAGCTTTATAATAGTGACCTGCAACATTACTTAGGGTTCACTGAGTGGAAGGAACTTGTCTTTTTCTCTTGTATTACAGCTATTAGATGCTACAAAGCACTGAAAATGATACCAAGCTCTACAGATCCAAAAAGGAGGATGCAAAAGCCCCATATTAGTTTTTCCTCAGAACCATAAATGAATTATTTTTTTACTAGCCCTACCAAGTCCAAAAGCACAGCTATGAATGCATTGCTACTGTTTACGTACAAAATGTAGAGTAAGAAATGCCATCATTCCTAAAACCAGTGATTTGTCCTGCTCTCACACTATCCTTTGGCAATTTTGCACATCAAAAATTCTCAGTGAGAGGCCCACAATGCTTTATGACATATGTTTATATGTTTAACTCTTTTTGTCTAAACTGTCCATCCTGAAAATTGCCTTCTTGTTTTCCCTCTTCTCCCTTTGTTTTCGTAACATTTTTAATTTTTTTTTTTATCCTCTCCCTCAGTTAGGCTTGAATGGTATAATATATTTCATTATTATTGCATTTAAGCTCAAAAAGTTTATAAATGTATGCAGGAACAAAACTCACTACGAAAAGTGTGGTTACTATGGGAACATACATTGCAATTTAATCTGCTGTATCATCTAAAGAACCTCTAGGAAAAGCAAGGAGACATCCTTTAATGTCAGAATTGCTTGAGCTGCTCTTCACTTCTCTTTTTGGGGTCAGATTCTGAATCAGTAAATCCTTCTCCCAGTTTCAGCAAGAATACTCAATGAGGACATTGTAAAATCTGTCACAAAGGCTTTGGTTTGGGTGGGGGTGTGTTGTTTTTCCAGCTCCATGCTATCTCACATTCTTTGCACATCAAAAATTAAGTGAATGACTTTTTAGGTTTGGATTGAACTGGATTAATTCCTGCATTCTTTCTCTGGTTAAAAAATCAGAAGCAACTAAAAAAAAAATCAGAAGTTCATTGAAAAATTATAGTCATGAGAATCAGTGCAATTCAAGGAAAATACCTCACTAGAACACTAATGCATGAGAAATATTCTCCACACAGGAAGAGAGAGGTCTGCAAAATACATTAAAGCAACCAGTAAGAAGGGCTCCCCAGTTCACCAGAAGTGGAAGGGGAATCCAGTATCTGGGTGCAGGTTTTTCTGTTCCTTTGGTTGGGTTTTTTTCCTGAACTGTTTCTGATCAATCTCTCAGATACAACTTGGAAGTTCACTGTCACCTAAACTGATGAGATTAAGTTTCTCTCTTTGCCCCTTATGCCTGAAAGAGGCCGTGAAAGAATAAAGAGGGATTATAATTTAGGAGAAGGGGATTATTTTACACAGAGCCAGACTGTGAACCAATGCTCACTAAGCTGTGATTTTAACAAAGGGTGGCTACATTCAAAAGCCACCAAGGCTTTGAAATATGAATACTTGTTCAGTGTTACAAATGGAGCTATAAGTATAACTTCTTTTAAAGGGACTTTTCTTTGTTAAAAAAGCAAAGGGAAATCAACCCCCACTCCTCACCTATCTTGTATTGCTGAGATTTTTCAATCTTTCAAAGAGAAAAAAAAGATACTTGATAGTTTTTCAAATTCCTTAAACAACATTTCTTCAGATTGCTTTCTTCACAAAAAGAAAAAAGACATTTTCTTTCCAATTTGAGATAAAAATTAGAGATTAATTATGAGAAGACTTAATTGCAATGGATTTGCAAATTGACTTGTCAGAACATTTGAAATATCTAAATTTCTATCCCATTTTAGGCATAAGGATGATTCTACTTCATAGAAGATTTGTTTAGTTGTGGCTTTTAATTTTTTTGTTTGCTTCTTTTGTACCCTGAAAAGCAACAACTATATAAGAATAAAGAAATAGTAATATAAAATCCTTACTCTGTAATTATAATCATTGGAAGAAGTATTTGACCTTCCAAGATTTTTACAATGGCCATATTCTCAAGGTGTTAAGAATTGATTTAATTACTGAACAATACAGGTCTACTTTTTCTTGCAGTCTTGGTTTCCTCAAGTAAATGTAGTCACAGTTTTGCTGCTGGAAACAGTGTTAAGTACAGCTTCAAAATAAATTAATGACCATGAAGATTTTCCTTTATTTCACAGAGTCCTTTTCCAGTAAGGTGTTCTGTGTGTACATGGTCTTTGTCTTTATATAGGAAAATATTGAAATGCAGACTGGCAGCAAAAGATGGATGTGTGCAGGTCCTCCGGCAGTCTGGAGGGAATTATTCAAAATCCCACCACTAGGGTGTATCCCAGATGGTCTTTTTCTGTCTCCAGAGCTCCATCCCAGCTGACGGCGACACTCTTTTGTCCCCTGAGCAGCGAGTTCCAGGGCTCGGTCTGGCTGCTACACTTCGAGCTGCCTTCGGTCTGCCACTGGATTTTGTCAGCCCAAAATTTCGTGCTGAACCGAGGTTTTCTTCTGCTTCCATTTCCTGAAGGCATCACATGGTGCTTGTTCTTAGAGAGAGAAGAAACAGTTTTGAGAGCAAATCAGCAAGGAAAAGACTGTTTCCAGCCCCGAGTGCTCGTCGGAGGAGGTCTGCCTCTCCCAGCAGCCGGGTTCTGCCCCAAGGAGAAAAGTCTCCAACGTGCTTGGACTTACATGAGAGGGAAAACAGCTCCAGGTTCTTTCCTTCCCCCTCTGCCCTCCCAGCTACTGCTGTATAACAGATCCATTGTCTCGACCAGCTCCCCCAGCACAGGCCCAGGCTCCCAGCGGCGTTTTCAGGTGCAGAATCCATCTACTCTCTGTTAATGTTAGGTTCAGAGACACACATTTACCTACAGGCTCCAGACAGGATGAATACCAGCGTGTATGTGAGTGGAAATTTTCGTCTGCAGGGTACTTAGAACATCCCCAATCCGCCCAAGCAGGAAGATGGCCTGGCTTTCCTCTCTGATTACCAGATAAACAAATACAATAATAAAAAGAAAAAAAAAAAAAAAAGCCCCGAAAGCATGTTCTTAACTATTTTCCTATGGATGTCACTGGCAACTGATGGAAGCTTTTGTATAGCTGTATGGTTATACAGTACCTAATCACAGTAACACAAAACCCAATGTTTCAGGCAAAATACTATGAAATTGCATCACAAGAAAGAAAATGTTCCTTTTTTTTTTTGTTATTACCTCTCTCCATTTCAGTTGTAATGTGTATAGTCCAAAAAAGCTGTCATCTATTGACCTAAGGGGAATATGTGCATGTCTTACATCATCTTTTGGATCAAACCACACTTTTCTTCTCCTACTCCTCCAGGCCTGCATTTTCAAAAGGACAAAGAGGTTAAGATAACATCTCTGCTCCTGTGATGTTACTCCTCCCTAACCTTGACTGTGCAGCAGTGAAGGCAAGACAAAAACTTCATAGCATGAAAGGAGTAATTAGAAATCTGCTACCCCTTTGCACAGACTGAAACATGAAAATTGAGCCGTGGCATAGACATGCTGACTGTGCTATATCCAAGACAAATAACTGTACACCACCACATAATTCCTGAATCTTCACTGTAAAGTTATGTGATTGCAAAGTTATGGGAAGCAAGGTTTCTTACTCCTTCTACCAGATGCTGATGGAACATGCATGCAACCTGACTGGTGACTGTCATAGCCCAGTCTGGTCTCAAAACCCACCTGCAGGGTCTGCACAGCATTCTTGGCTTTCACACACACCAGACAGCACATATGTAGCCATGGACTTTAATATGGATAACCTTAGTTGCTTCCATGCTATTCCCAAGGTTCCCCTGGATTTATCAGGCTGATTGTCTAGCCTTCCCATAGCAAAATAATATTTAATGTCTTCCTATTATATTCTCCTTGCACTGATTTAATCAATGGAATATTCTTGAAAGATACACCAAAATGAGACAATGTGCAAAAGACCAAAGCAGTTATGATATGAGAACTGTTACTTGTGAACTGCTGGGGACCTGTAAGGCTAGACAGATGATTAAATCAACGACAAGAGGTCAGCTTTCTCTCTAACATATTTCAGGTTTGCTAGTAAGCTCAACAATAACCAGCCATGAACAGAAGGTTAGGAGATACTTTCATCTTTAGACTGAGAATAATTGTCATCATAGACCTCAACTCAATTAATTCTAAATCTCTCATACATCTGCTCTCTTCTGCTTTTGCCCTTTGGTGTAATGCAACTCTTCTATGCCTTGCTTGAGCAATTAATTGAAAGACCCAAGCCACAACCTCTGCTCATCTCTCCCATCACCTCATTTAGGACATGGACTTTCCTGGGCTTGTGCCCTCAGTATGTGCATGCTTTCCTCTGATATTTGAGCTTAATAAAAATTGTGACAGTCCTTCAAAGCAATACCCTGGGTTTTTTTAGAAGAAAGCTTTTTGTCCCAACTGTGGCCTGGGACCTTAAATTATCAACTGAACAACCATGGACAAGTCTTCTCATTTTCACTTTGCCTCAGTTTCCTCATTTTGAAAAGGCTTTGAAACAAGACACCAGCATCACAAAATATTTAAGTGTATGAAGTGCCATGTTATCATACATTAATATAAAAGCAAGTTGTCTATTTTTATCTCCATTTAATTTAATCTACTGTGTTATTTTCAGCACACAATATTAATTCACTGTCTTGTGGAAGTTCTGTGTAGCTCACAATAAATTTGATTCTGTGCCTTGCTAAGGTGGTATTGATGACTCTTGACAATTCTTTGACATTGTTTCAGCCTAACTAGATACCATATCAGTTATTTCAGTCTTCTCATTATCTATCAGCATAAAGAGAATTTTCATTCACTATCTGGGCTTCTTCCCCTCAGATACCTGTGAAAGCAATCCTTACTCAATACATCATTAAGATGTGTTGCATATGTAAAAAACCACAACCAAACCCCTTACTCTCCCACCCCCTACAGCCATTTCTAATGTCTGTCTCAATAATCTTTCACTGCTATATTTTTGTGGAAGGGTGTAGAATGTTTATTCTTATCAAGAATGTAAGACCTGGTATCTGTTTGTGTCTGGAGAAGTATTTTTTCTGGGCCCCTGCCAAGCTATCTTCAACAGCAGTGAAAAATATTACCATCACAATTGTGTGATTGTGGGCCATTATAATGGAATTAACATAAGCCATGTAGGGAAGCATTTCAAAGCACTACATTTGTGTACAATAATCTGATTTGGAGCTATCACTAGCTGAGGAAAGACTACATGAGGATTAACATGACAGCCTCTGTTAATACACACTCTCTTGGCCTGACCGGGAAAAGTCAGATAAATGCATTCGTCTCAACCAATTCCTGCAGATCTGAGGGAAGCCAAGAAAGCAAGACTGAGCTCAGGGGAACACAGTGCTTTGTGACTGAAGTCAGCAAAATTTAATCTGTTATCATGTATCTGATGAAAATTTCTTCTGAAATGGTACAGAATATTTTTTTGAAGATGAAGTCATGAGATGTTTCAAGGAACCATGCTTTTTTTGCAAGCTTTCAATCTTTCATGCTAGATTTGGATTTTACAGTCTGTTAGAATGTAAAAAACCATTTTCCCTGTCCTCCTTAGCTCATTCGTGTACCACATCTAGAGCGTATACATGCAATCTGATACAGAGTCTACAGACCTCAAGCTCAGCATGACAACTAACAATTTCAGAGCATGCAGGAAGCCAGGGCACAACATGGTCTAGCTAACTGAAACAGCACAGAAACACTTTCTGCAGTACAGCAAACATGCCCAAGAATCACAGCCTGGGAAAATCAAAATCATTGGAAGATAATAGGAAGGTCAAGATTTTAAAAAACACGAACAACATTTCTACAACTACTGATCAGGTTGCCTCTAATACTCACCTACTCCCTACATTCTGATCTGTAGTGACCAGAAACAAGTTCCAGACTTCTTTATATCTGTCAGTAGTTGTCCCCTCACCCATCTCGTGCTCAGCCCTCTTGGGTTCTGTCTGTGTGCAGAATTTAGGGTGATCCCATAGGGTGGTGCTGCACTAGACAATATTATCTGCACCAGATATGGAGCCATACCAAAAGAGACCCTGAAATGAAAAAGAGAAGGATCCTTCCTGTTCTGCAGTTGAATCAAAGGCTTTAATTTAAATTGCAAAAAAATTTTCCTGGAACATGGACTGAATCTAGGCTTCATCCCTCCTAGGTTAACATCCTCACCTGGTGTTCCTGCTTTTTTGATCTTTCCTCATCTATTCATCAAAATTATAGCCATGCAGGACAATTTTTTCTCAAAAATAAAAATGGTATGTGGGCCATTGTGGTTAACAGCTACTTTGAAGGCCAGAAACTTACCTCCGAAAACTTTTTATATGGTAAAACTATTATATGGTAAAACCAGCAGAACTGTAATCCCTTCCTTAATGTATCGTGGTGTGATGATGCTGCCATATCAATGGGTGGCAAGACCAATCATTTTTCAAACAGACACTCAATGAAGAAGAGAGCACCGAGAGTCAGAGTCACTTGAAGTGACAGACTCCAGCTTCAACACACTCCTGATTTAATGCAAGCGGGTTCCCTCTTCTTGTCTGTCATCAATGCTTGTGGGAACAGGCTGGTATTATAGACACAGCACATAAAACCACGTGACTTGCCACAGTGACTAGAAAGATAACACACCATCAGCATATCAGAGAAATTCATCAACACACAGGATGCAAGGCACGTTGTTTACATTCAGGGTAACTCAGTACTGAGTCACTGTGAGCGTGGTGAATGAGGGTGAAGATGAGCAGCACCAGGAGTTGATGGATTTGCCTCAACAGGCAAAATATCTGTTGCATAGTGACAATGAGGAGAAATGAGACAGTGAGCAGAGATGCAATTTAAATTGAAAATAAAATTTTTATCAAGCTTAAGAAATCTTGGTAAGGCAGATCCTCATGATTTCAAAACAGTAAATGGATAATTTAGTGTTCTTTTGCTGTGTACAAGTAGCTCTGATACTGGCTGAGTTGTTAGTTCTTTCTTTTAAGGCTGAAGGAGAGATTTTCAAAAGAATACTCTTATATGTGCCTTAGAAAACAACCAGATGTAAAAAAGTTTTTTGTCAGATACACTTGGAAGAAATTACTCTGAAAAAAATGGACCTGTGATATTTTTCAGGATTTCTCAATATCCTACCAGATGATTGGGTGACATGTTCTCGTATGTTTATATCATTGTGGAAAAAAAAAGCTGCAAAAATGTCATTTTGGGGCAGCCTCAGAGTTAGCCAGGCTTGTCTTCTTCTTTGTTTGGGGACAGCTACCTCCTGATGCTCATGCAGAACATTCCACCAGACTTTTTTATCTTATTTTATCAGACAAAATTTTTCTAAACAGAAAAAATAAACACATTACACTTAAAAATGACAAAATAGACATTGGTTTAAAAGGTTTTCTTACTTTAATTGTACAGGAATAATGCATTTCTCAAACAAAACAGTTTCTCAAAACCTGAGAAAATTTTTGGAAATTTTCTCTATAGCCAAATAGATCTTTGTGTTTTTTAAAAAAAGAATTAAAAAAAATAAAACGAGCTTCAGCTGCAAAGATGCAGACTTAGTGTTGAAGTGCTCTGCAGAATGGAAATTAAGAAGGTGCAGTGCTGAAAGTCACACACAAAGGGGCAATACTGTAGCTGAGTAAGGAACCAGACTTCTCCTGCTCATCAGAATGCATGGACTTGCCTAAAACACACTCTTCTTTCAAGTGCCCCAGCAGTGCCAGGGGCAGTCAGGCTACACTGTGGTTGTACAGAAAGCCTGCACCCAGCAGTCATCAAGACAACCTTGTAGAACTCATATGCAGCTGATGAGAATGACCATTTTTTTCTGGTGTACATAAGGGCTACAGCTACGCTGACAAGACGTTGGTGGCTTGCAAGGCAAATGTACCCAGTGTCCACATTATCTTTGTGTGCAGTCTTGGGTCAGTTCAAGCTCAGGAGGTTCTTCTGGCAAGTGATACTTGAGTCCCACAGGGCTTCCCAGCTGCTCAAATGTTGGGATATGACATCATAGCTGGACTAAACACAGAGCCCCAGTGTCAAGCAAAAAGGAGATAAATGTGGTTTTGAACACACACGTGTAGAAGCTTGAAAAAAAAAAATGAG